>CABFPE010000614.1:221721-235184 GCA_900660155.1 Hofstenia miamia | reverse complement strand
GATGCTACAATACACTCTTTTGCAGATAGCACCCCTTCAATGTAGATGCCTTTAACATTTAAAATAGCTACACATAAAAAATATAGATTTTCTAAGCTAAAATTAGCTGGAAAATGTGTCTGTTATACTCTGCATTCAAGAAATATTGTTATTCATAGTTTACAAAATTACAACTGTAGACTATAATCCATGCTAATTCATAATGTAGAGTCACTCAGGGACACCCCCATGATTTAATTATTCCATTTTATTAATTTAGTTTGATTTTTATATTAATTTTCTCTATTTTTTTATGCAATAATGTAATCTTTGCAGTGACATCTATTTTCAAGTGTAGCATAGTGCTACTAATTGTTGTTCCCTCATTTATATAGAACATGTTATTACTCAATTAATTTGTAAGGGAATTTGATTTTGAAAAGTGTAAACAAAGTGCAGGAAAATATTGATTGAGCCTGTGCAAAAGGCTAATAAACATTGTTTCACTCAAACATGTTATTTTCTCTGATCATTTACTTAAGTATTTTTTCATAATGATAAGAAGCTAGGTTATCTTGGCAACAATTTGGGAATGAATAGCTGCTATTAGTTCCCAAATCTGAGATCTGAATTAGGTTAAAGATATTTCTACAAATGGGTTTTAAAAAGTTGGCTTTCAAATTAAACATGTACAATCACCTTACAAATTACACTGTGTTTAAATTATGCTATTGGCAAACATGTATGCATGGCAATTACATACTATTTATCTATCAGCTGAGACATAAGACAACAACTGAGACATTTAATTGAGCTAGATAATATATAATATAATGCAAGACATCTATGGGAACACTGCACAAACAACTTTCTAAACCTTTAGCTATAGACATTGTTTTGGTATGATGCCATGGAATTAGATATTTTGGATGTTTGTTTCTTTCTCTTGGAGATCTAAACAGTTACTAATTACAAAGATAAACTACCAATTTTTTTGCTTATTTGTTGGTTCTGCTAGAATCACTGTTACTCTGGTATATGTTCACCTCAGCAACCTTCTGCATTGATAATATTCCTTTGGTATAGCTCTCTCTAGTTTTAACTCAGTGATTCTACAATAATGAGTTCAAGGTGGCACATGTGAAGTGTTCTATGGCATTTCAATTTTGAATTGCATTACAGATAACTTACTAGTTAGAAATTTGTATAATTTATCTTAGACCTTAGAGGATGTACAAAAATATATTCTGCTTAGATCAAGCACCATTGTGGTATTCAGGTGGCTTTCAGCTTTTATCTCATCCATCTAGAACAATGAACATTGAAGATCCTTCTATAGCAGAGGTGATTAATCTATGGTCCATGGGCTGTATGCAGCCCACAAAAGAACTTCATACAGCCTGCCAAATGACTTGACACTTGCTCATGTATTTTAAAATTGGCATGTATTAAGAACTTCCTCTATACTTTGGATAGTATCAGTATTTATTTTTTATACTTTCATAAATTTGGTACACACTTGGAAAAGAGATAAAGTGAATTTACCAGCATGAACTGCAATATTGATCCAAATTGAGGTTGTTGAATTTAGGTTTGCAAGTTATATAATAATGAAATGCAGATATTAAATTTTGTCAGATTTAAAAATACTACCAATCAATTTCAAATTATATATCCTTAGCCATCAAAAGCTTATGCTGGTCAATTGAATATCATTTAAATTGTTGACTGACTCACTTGTTCAATTTGAAGTACTACACCTGAATTTACCAGTGGATAGGAAAAAATTTGAGAGTATTTTTCACACTAGACTTTGTGAGATTGCTTTAGCTGTTAACAAATGTGCTTAAGCACTCCTTGCCCCTTGAATCAAAAGGGTCTACAGTTCAGTTCAATGAACTCTTTATACATTTAAAGTAGAGTGACTCAGTTCTTGCTAAGATGTTGCCAATACATATTGTATATCACATGGGTCTATGTCATTGTGCTTGCCTCATAGTTTCTGATAATAATCAAAATTTTATTTAGGTGCCATTTGTAATACTACATTTCTATTACTCAATACTGACATTCTTTACTTGAGGACTAAGTTCAGTATGATATATATTTGGAATAGAATTGATAACCCTCAACTTTTGAAATGGATATTCTCATTAATGGTGTTCTGCTGAAATTTTACTCAAACTATAAATATTTAAGACTTGTCCCACAAGAGATGGTAATGAGAAAAGATAGCATCAATAGAATCATCACCATACTCAAAATGAAGCCAATGTCTCAAGAAGAGATTTACTCTGAAAAGTATCTTTTACTCATTCTGACCATATTCACTTCTCCTGCCCTTGGGTTTATAATCAAACAAGTCAACTTAGAAAATATAGTTAGTAAAGAAGTCCCACATAGAAACTTCAGTGGATTGCCACAGTGACTGAAGTTTTCGAATTAGATGAAACTGAAACAATGAGTGATACAGCTGCCAGTCATCAATGTAACTCTACACCAAATAATGAGGTACTGTCAATCATTAATAGGTTTTTACAGTGGTTTATGAAGAAGAAGCACTCACAGTAACATGCAAACCTCACAGTCTCATGGCTATTGATGTCAAGTTCTTTATTTTGTGTGTTATTATGCCCAAACAATGAAAACAGAAGCTTTAGCAAATTGATTTATCGATTTAATTTTAGAGTGAAGTTGACAGAACCAATACAAATTGCACAACTACCATTGGTTTCAGTCTAACTCAAAATACTACTATTTGGGTTAACAAAATGGGAGTATGCTCAAGCATTTGCATATAAGAAGCCTGTATGACAGTGTAACAAAGCCAGTAATGTGGTGGTGCTGGATGAGCCTTGTATTCTAACAAATGTTTCTAACCTATTTCCTCTGATTATCATGATCAATATTGGGCTTAAGCTGCATAAAAAGGTGAGACACAGCCAGAGCTACTCACTAAATTATGTTCTGTACATGGGATCCATAAGTGTTAGTTAGGGTTTTGGTAGTAAGACAACATGGTACTTTCTAAATGGAAAAATTTTTGCTTAAAAAAATTCATAAATAAGGTTAAAAAGTTTGTAGAGTTACAGAATTCATTCCCAAAATGTTTAAATATTAATGATTTGTTGAATTAGGTTTATTTCAACTAAGACTTGTAATAAATGAAATCTATCTGTTAAAGTTTTAAAAATAGCCAAGGACAAGATAAGTTTAGTTCTGCCCCAGCAGAAGATTTAAATGAGCAACCTACTTGATTGCTGAAACAAAATTATCAACAGGTTGGTTTTCATTTGAAATTTATCTCAAATAAACCTGATTTTTGAATTTGGAAAAAGAAATAAAACTTGTGGCAAAGGCAGAAAGAAAAAAACAAGTAAAGAAGAAGTACCAGAAATTAGCTATTTTGACCTCTTTGCTTTTTCTGCTTGAAAATTAAATAGTTTACTTTTAACTATTCCTTAAAATTTATTTGGTATTTCAGTTATTACCAATTACATTATTTTGTTGTATGCATTTTATTTGATATTTATACTTTTGTTTAATTACATTTCCACAAGTACTACATTACTCCCTGGTGTTTTTGCTTAGCAATACAACTAGAATAAAGTTTCAGTTACACTATGATATTTTATCTTTGTTATATTCTTCAAGATATATATAAGTTTAGTAACTTAGGCAATTGGAATTAGCAATATTTTTCTCCTGATTTCCCAGCATTGCAATTGATGTTGCTAACTAAGGCATCATTGACTTTATGGTAAATTTTGGGAGTTTTTATTCACATACATTATCAGCATCCTTTGCATGGAACAAACTTAGCAACACTACATGATAAAGCTAATTCAAATCATTTTATATGCAGTGGCAGTCATTCCTAGTGACATCATCCCTGAAAATATTAATTTTTTTTCATAAATTTTATTGAAATATTTTAATAATTTGAAAAATACAAATTTTAGCAAATGAAACTAATTTCTATATGTTTTTGGTGAAGAGGCAATGGCAAAATGAATAAATTTAGATCCAAGTGAAAATTCTACAACATGCAACCATAAATGCTGTTATAAGTTTTTCTAGATTAGTTTCTGTTTGAAATAAAGTGTAAATGCATCAGGTTTGTGTGTTGCAAACAGAATTGAAAAAAGTAATAGGAACAGTGGGTTTTTCTAATTAATTTATAATTTTTCCTTAATCAACTTTTTTACTATTTGAGTAATCCACTTCTTGGTTACTCTGAAAACTTATGAAGGAAATGTTTTAGCTTCTAAGCACACTCCTTACTTAATTTTGCATGTTGATACTTTACTTATATTTTAGTATATTAGAGGAACTTTACACAGTTCATTAGTGCTTTGTTCATTAGTATGTAAGTTATAATCTACTTTTACATGATCAATCTTGTGTTTTTAAGTTTGCTAAGTGTAAATAAATTCTTCAGCCAATCAAGATCTTTGTTACTTCCTGATTCCTAGTGTCAAGAAGGGTTGCTTCCAACAAGGATCTAGAAAATTACTACAATAGGTTAAACTGATAAATATAGGAGTTTTTCCATTAAAGTATAGAATGCAATTCCACCTTTACATGTACTTGCAAACTGAAGTTATAAAATATCTAGTTTTCTTTTATCTAAAAATGCATTATTTTACATGTAGGGATAGTCATTATAATTAATTGTGCAAAATACAATGTATGCAATAAGTGCATAATAACTAATGTTGTTCTCTAATTCTAATACAGCAATTTACTAAATGAACATTAAGTTAAAGCTGTTGAAATCTTCATTGTTCACAATTTGAAATCTTTTTTGGACAACCCAAAAAAGATTTATGTTAGTGTTACTTAAATCAGTACATTTATATGTAAGCTCTCTTTTCCCAAACACAAACAGTAAACCTTCTTGTGTCCTAAAGTGCAGTCAAGAAACCATATATAAATGAGACTCTCTCTTAGGGTTGGTATTTTTTGCCAACAATGATATACTTAGAAATGACAAACACCCTCTCTTAGTTTTGTAAAACATTAAGTAAGCCAAACATTTAAAAAATAGTGTAGCATAAAGACTTTCATCAATATTGCATTCTTAATTTTTCATTTATTTCAATTTCAATATTATTATTTCAAATTCATTTCAATTGTAATTTTGATATTATGACAACAATACTATGCATTTTAGTTTGAATTTCTGCAAATTTAACTGCACAATAAAACTCTAGCAGACAATTCATTTGTACATGTCAGCTATTTGTTCATATTTTCATGTGATATGTTTTGATTACAATACTGGTTTTCATTTGTATAAATATCTGTGAATTGTTCATTTATTTTCTCTTCAGTTTCTTCTCAGTAAATTCATTTTCACTTTTTATTTTTTGACTTATCTTTTATTTAAATATTATTTGTTTCTAATTTTCCAAACGTGTAGTTAAATAGCACACAGATGTGGTATGACTTGGCTGGTTTGGTTTTCTTTAATTTAGGTTAGGTGTATTGCTAGGGCTGTTGTACTGCTTGTTATTTATTATTAAAATTCTTATTAACATTTTCACTGAAATTTCATCAGATGAAAAACACACTGAGTTTAGGTTATTTTACTAAGCACTTAGTTGGGGGAGCTCTGGCTACTCTAGTGGTATTGGGTAACTCAAGAGTTTAGATCAAAGGTTGCAAAGTCTACCATAGCAGAGAGTGACCTACATTCCAACAGAAAACATACATTGCTGGTTCACTGATTTTTGCCTGTCAAATAAAACAATTCCATTCCAAAAAGAACTCCAACAGTGACCAAATCACACTGCATCATACTGAAGCCAAATCTTTGAAGCCATCCTTACTCACCAAGGTGCTAATTGTGTGTCTCAAGTATTAATTTCTAGCTCAATAAACAATTTATCTCAGAGTTCTCTTATCTCAGCTCATGTAAATAAATAGTAAATAACAGGCACATAATTGCTGTGCATTTATGATCACCAATAGCATAGTATATTTGCAAGGTGTAAATTATTTAGTGAATGTATGAACAGATCAAATAAAAGATGTTATTCCCTACACATAACCATAACCTAAAGCAGCCATGATTTGGGCTGTCACCATTAAGGAGCTATTTGTTGCCCCAGACCCAGTGCAGTTTCCTCCTGAATTGTCACTGGATCTTAAACAACAGTTATCATTAACAAATCTTTAATTGATGAATCTAAAGGGGGTTAATAGATAAATAATTGAAAAGACCAAATGCAGTAGAAGGAAGCTGACTTTATTGTGTACTTTGCTACAGTGACTCAGATATTTATTACAAAAATCTGTAACTTATTACCTGACTTGTTTACAAATTCAAAGCACAGTTTCCCTTGGAAAGTTAAAATGAGCAATCACATGTAATTCAAATTGAGGGGACAAATACTAACACTATTGAAATAACTACACTCAAAATTCCAAATTGATTAAAAGAAATTGATACAAATAGGTAGCAGTGAATCAAGGAATCAAAACATCAAAAAGATGCAACACCATTTGAGAGTGCCAAAAATAATAAGTTCAACTTAACTTCAGCATATCTAGGTCACCAGGTAATCTGCATAAGAGTCTCCCTCTGTGTAACTTCTTCACTCCTCAAGTGGAAGAACTCAATTTCAAATAAATGGGCACTGATTGGACAGTTCTTCCTTAAGTTGTTAAGCCTCTGTGTAAAAGTATCATAAAACCTCTTGTAAAGGCAAAGGCCTTTCAGCACTATCATGAGAGTCATGAGCACATCCATGTCTGAGGTATGGGCATCTTCAGGGCTAATCTGGTTGCTTGGATAGAAGTTGATGAAGACCTCTCTTAGTGATCCCATGCATGTTGTGTGATCCATAAACAGAGAGCAGTATTCATTGACCTGCTGTAACATCATCTCTTTGGGATCTGTGACCTCTGCTCATAGCATGGTGATAATCTTGATGTGCTTCATAATGTTGTAGTATCAGGTGAGGGTCTCAACATTATTGATCCACATCAAATCACTGGATGCCTGAAATAAAATGAGAACACAGGGGTCTAGCATTGTGATCTTGTTGTGAACTTTCATTAACTGAGTGGAGATTGGTTGTCCTTTTTGAAAAATGTCTTTAATTGTGAGCTTACCATCAATGTACATGTGCTCTGGGTTCCCACCCTTGAGTAGGGTGTTGCTGGTATCCTTATACTCCCATGTCTGCATTGCTTTGTTAATCTTGGCCACAGTGGAGATGTAATTAATGGAGTCAGAGAGGTGAGCAGAGACTTTCCATTGCCCCTTCTTGATGCACCATGATGGCAAGATGAGTTAGGTAATTATACACAGTGGAGGGATACATAGCAAGTTGTGTTTATCTGCATGATCCTCAACATTGTCCAGCATTACTTTTTCTCTTAATGTGGCAGTCCCAATAGTAACAGGATAATTTATCTTAGCATCCTTAATAGAATCCCAAAACTTGCTGTGGAGCCCATGATCTGTGAGTTGGAGATTCAAAGGCAGGACATGGTACATTCTATGCCCAAGACTATTTGTTGCCCAGGTGATTTTAGAAGTACTATCTCCTCTTTGGTAAACATCTCAGTTAGGCACCATTTCATTAAGCCCAATACATCATTATCTAAATTTTGCTTGATGACATGGTTGACTATAGAGAGTTTTTTGCAAACTCATCTGGATGGTGCTTGATGGTTAAGATTTGTTCATCTTCTGTGATAGACCATGCTGGCAGAGGTATGGGAGAGCTCGCAACTCCAGAAAACTTTTGCATGATGATGGCTTTGAGGAGCACCTTACTACTGAGCAATATTTTGGTTGCAGATGACACTAACAGTTCCTCCTCATGATAGAAATGTTCAGGTGAGCACAATGCTCAATGACTGTGATTGGTATAATCATGTCATCTTTAGCAGCTTGTCTCCACATCTCTGATAGCTTACTATACCTACACTGAGGGTAGTTCATCATCTCTAAGTTAAACAGAATTTCCATCTTAGTATGTACATCATAATGGGCCACTAATTCCAAGAATCACTGTGTTGACCCAGGGTCACAGCAGATCAGGTGGTTTGTGCAGAGCAGTGCATTGTTGAACTCAAGAGATGGGAATTTTGTTTCAGACATGACTCCCCACATATACTTGCAAAGGGTTTTTGAGAAAATGTTGAGGTAAGCAAAGGTGACACCTAAGTGGTTGACAATCATCTGAGGCAGAAGGCGCCCCCAATAGACTACTAGCACCAATAAGGTGAGCATAAAACTTCTCAAATCTTTCCATTGCTTTTTGGTCTTTCCACATGAAGACAGAGGTGAGCATGAATAGAGCAATCAGTTCTTAATCTTCCATGAGGTGGGACAAATGGCCAGCTCATGCATGCATTTCTTGGCAAGGCACTCTCAGGCATTTTGTTCAAGAGGCAGATGGATGTGTGGATCTTGGGTTAGAAAAATGGACAAGACCCAAGTGGCTCCATGGGACTGAATGGGTGGCATGAACTACTCTGAAAATAAGTGTTCAGCAAAATTCTGACAATCTTGCAAAGTGTAGGTTATGCATAGCTCCATGAGAAGCCTTTTGACAGATCTAGAGTATTGAGATGTAGGGCTGTGGATATTGATTGTGGGCCAAACAGACTCAGGGTTCTCCATTATATTTTGCTGATTGACTTCACCAACTCAGAAAAAGTACATGATGAGCAAATTCAAAACTGACATGCATGTTCATAACTAAGGCAAGAATGGCACACTTGTTGTTAAGTAGCTGGCACAGGTGTGTTATATTAAAATCATCATCAAACAAAGTATGGACCATGCTCCGCCAATACCGTCTCTTTAATACACAAAAGAAGGTCAGTGTAAATTAATATGATAATGGAATGATGTCCACTGCACACATGAGGTTCTTTGTGTTGTACATCCAGTGTAAATTGTTCTTTGTTTCTTCTGACAAGTTGTAGCACACAAAACTGCTTTAGGGGTTGTGCAAAGTTTCATCTCCTACCTTAGAAATCTTATGTTGCCATTCTTCATTTCTCTTGGACCTTACACTGGTAGAGGCACTCTGTACTTACTTGACTCCTTGGATTCCAGAGGGGCTATTTGGTGCACCAAGTCAGTTATCTTCTGTGTACGGCAAATTCTCAAAGTCAATGTTGACACACTCAAATTTCTGAATGGCACACTTGTTGTTAAGTAGCTGGCACAGGTGTGTTATATTAAAATCATCATCAAACAAAGTATGGACCATGCTCCGCCAATACCGTCTCTTTAATACTCCATGCATTTTGGAGTCATAGCATATGATAATGGAATGATGTCCACTGCACACATGAGGTTCTTTGTGTTGTACATCCAGTGTAAATTGTTCTTTGTTTCTTCTGACAAGTTGTAGCACACAAAACTAATAGCTTTAGGGGTTGTGCAAAGTTTCATCTCCTACCTTAGAAATCTTATGTTGCCATTCTTCATTTCTCTTGGACCTTACACTGGTAGAGGCACTCTGTACTTACTTGACTCCTTGGATTCCAGAGGGGCTATTTGGTGCCCCAAGTAGTTATCTTCTTGTGTACGGCTGATTCTCAGTTCTTTTCATCTGATATAGTTTGGTTTCTTAAACATAAAGATTAATTAAGTTCCCAATCTTGGGTATTTAAATGGTCTAAATACTCTTGGTCCCTAACTTAATGTCTAGGCAAAATACAAATAGCAGTAATGTTGTTACTATTACCAAGATTATTGTTGTACTCAACCTTGGAGAGGTCATCTTCCTCACACTTGGTGAGGTTAGTATAATTCTCAAGTTCATTCACTCATTCATCAACAAGTGAAAATTAACTATTAGGGTCAATGATGACATTACTAATATCCTTAATAGTTCATTTGAGTCATTGGAAATGGGAGACTCTCTCATTATTTAGTAGATATCAATGGTGATCTAACACCTTTGTAATGGTAAACAGACGCTGCCAATTGGTGGCAACCTTCCACACTTGATTTGCATCAGTGATCTGGCAAGGAAAATATGCAAAAACTTTGTCCCCAACCTTGTGAGGTTCACCATGCAATTTGCAATTGAAATTCCACTGTTGACAGATAACAGATTGATTAGTATTCTGACAGATAGTTAAGTGTTCTTCTTGAAATTCATGTAGCATATGATTCAAGGTTTCCATAAGGTGGTTTTTGAATTGAGGGCTGCAATCTGAAACTAGGCACTCCATGGGCCCAAACTTGAGAACCCATTCCTTGACTGCTTTCTCCCCAATAACCTCAGCAGTGTTGCTGTCAAGGGGGATGAGTCAAGCATATTTGGTGAAATTATTGATAAGTATGAGGAGGTACTGGTGCCCCTCCTCATCATGAGAGAGCTTCTCAATATCCATATGCACAACTTTGTTTGTGCATTCTGCAGTTCTGCTGTGCAGCTCAGCTCACTGTTCTGGAAAATATCCAGCTCCCTGCAAAAGACAAGTGGTGCATTTGTTGATTACATCCTGCACTGCGGATCTAATATCAATAGTAATATATCTTGCATTAAATGCTCACTCAGTTTGAATGATACCTAAGTGGCCCTTCTTGTGGATCTTCTGTACTAGATCTCTTTGGAAGTATTTGGGAACTGCCATTCAACTATTTTGGATCTATATATAAAGTAGGCCTGCATCAGTGAGTTGCCAATTATAGCACTGAAAATACCTGTTAGAAATAGGGCTGAGAATGTAGTTGTCATTTTTCAGCTTGGAAATGATCTTGCTTAACACTTTGTTATGGCATTGGTGATGTACAATTTCTGCTTCAGTAATTTCTTCCTTCACCAAAATGGGGATGATCTCATTTCCATTCCAGTCTGCATTGATGTTGGGCAGAAACTCATAATTGCTGAATGGGATAAACCTCAATGTTTTTTTCTCTCCAGGCAGCTTCAAAGATATCATGCTCATAACTTGGGAGAGCAGTCCAATAGTCTGTGTTGTTGTGCAGTCTCCCTGAGCAATGTTTAATGGAAAAGGTAAAATCATTCAGATACTCAATCCACTGGGAAACAATATTAGATTTGTCCCTGGAGAATTTCTTCAGCCATGTGGCCCAAAATGAAAAAACAAAACTTTTTCAGACTCTTGACCAGAGCAAGCATTTCTGACTTGGACATGCCATAATTTAGCTCAGAGTTTTGGAGCTTGTGGCTGAAATATTGGATGGGGCTCTCTTTCCCATCAATTATCTGACTAAACACGCCACTGATAGCAATGGAACTGGTGTCACAGTCAATAAGGAATTCCTTTAAAGTAATCCAGTGTGTTTAAGCTGGGAATTCTTCTAAGTTCTTTCTTAACATTGTTGAGCTCTTCCTGCTCAATCCAGCAATGTTGTGCCACAGTAGGTTGGAGATGTGCTTTGTTTTGTTAGCTAACTCTGAGATGAAGGGACCATAGTAAATTCAAGAATCCCATTAGTCTTTGCATGTACTTACAAGAATGGGGAGTTTTGATTTTTTCCAGATGGTCCTTCACATCATTCTTGATGGAGATATGACCAGGTTCAAGAATTCTTTTAAGAAAGGTGACACAAGGCTGTAACAGAGAACACTTGTTTCCATTGACTCACAGGCCAGACTTGTATAACAAGCTGAGAGTGTGTCCAAGCCTTTCCAGATGCTCAGAAAAAGTAATACTGGTGACAAGAATATCGTCCAGATAGGCCATTATGCCAGGTTCAATTATGTTGGTGCCATTTCTAAGCATGTGCGTAACATAGTGCTGGAAAGTCACAGGGGCATTGCAGAGCCCAAAAGCCATATACTTTGACTCAAAGAGGCTGTAGGGAGTTATAAAGGCAGTCTTTGAAATATCAGAGGGCTTTATTGGCACCTGCCAGTAAGCCTTCCACAGGTTGAGGCAACTGATTGACTTGTATTGACAGGCATTGTAAGGGAGATCCATGATGTGCAGGAGTGGGTATGCATCCTTTACTGTAACATCATTAAGCTTTCTGAAATCAATGCAGAGGCAATACTTGTCACTCTGTTTAATGAAGACAGTGGGAGCCATGTAGGGGCTATTACTAGCTTGGATAATGCCACTTTCTATGAGGTTGCTTAAGATCTTTTCATACTCTTCCTGAAGATTTTCTGGTACTCTTCTGACAGGCAAGTGAATTTGATGATTGTTCTTGGTTACAATGGAATGCTATTCTCCAACAGCCTGGCTGATGCTAATCAAACCATAATTAAAGACCTCATAATGCTGTATAATCAGATGGGAAAGCAACTCATGCTCCTGAGAGCTAAGATGTGGATGCGTCCACTCATTAACAAGGGGGATCTGAATGTTGTCACTTGGATCCACCAGATCATGAATGGCCATTAAGATTGGTGAGCAGGCAGTACCCTGAAATTCCAGACAAACCAGAGTTGCAATGAGCCTTAATTGAGACAGATCTATTTTGACTAAAGAATCAGAACTATTCAAAACAGTAACACATGTCTTTCCTTTTGAAACAAGACAGAGATCAGGTGAGAAGTTTATTCCACTGAAGCATTTTCCCTTGAATCCAGAAATCATAACATCTCTGTTATAAGCAGAGTCAGTGGTGACAGGAACACATTGCCAATGATGAGGCTTCATGGTCATGCACTCAGAAAAACTCAAAGAGATGTCTTGGCTAGGGACAGTGGCAAGCTCTTGCTGACATTCACTTTCTCTGATGGAGATGGTGGTATTGCCATAATTGATAATGCATGAATTCTGCTCAAGAGAATTGTTTCCCAAAATTATGTAATATGGAAGCAGTTGACTGCATGTATCAATGACAATTAGATCAACAATAAAAAGCTCCTGCTGAATATGTAACTCTAGGTTCAGTATGCAACCTTTGAGCAAGAGAGAATTTCCAGAGGCATCCAGCAGATGCACAGTGGATGGATGTAGGTCATTCTGCAACAGGCACAGCTTAGAACAACAGGAGTCACTGATGATCAAGGCTGAGGCCCTGGTATTGATGGTGACATTTACCAGGGATCTATTTATATTGACTGGGATTATGTTAGTACACAACAGCAACATGATGACCAGAACATCATGCACACGTTTTCTAGGAGGCAGCACTCCAACTAGTTTGACTGGGTAGCTAAGCCAACAGGTGACTCAAGAGAACATTCTTGGTCTCCAGGTTCATTAGTGATGAAACCTTTGCTATCAGCAACTAGACAAATAACTGCTTGGCACTGAGATTTAGTGTGCTCTTTTTTACCACAATGGAAACAACAAGTTCTATCTATCAAGTTCTATCTTTATGGTAGAAGTGATGATGCTCAAAGAGGTAGGAGGCTTCAGTGGAGAAGAACCAGCTTTGGCCTCTGGCATCCTTATCAATATGAGTAGTGTTGTGCAGCATGTATATGATGCTTATGGCTTTGTGGATAATTACACTGAGATCATCCTCAGGATTGCACTTGAGCTCAGGGCAACTTTGGATGTTAGGCAGGAAGCCT
>CABFPE010000614.1:204205-221712 GCA_900660155.1 Hofstenia miamia | reverse complement strand
ATTGCACTTGATCTCAAAGCAACTTTGAATGTAAGGCAGGAAGCCTCAGCAGATGTATGAAAGGAGGTTGTGCTTCAAATACTCAGGGGTGAGTTTACTTAGACAAAACAGCCATTCTACTTGTGTGATGTATGTGTGAACATCATCACCTTTTTTGAATGAGAGATCACAAAGTAGTGTTTTGTACTGATGTTTGATAATGGGGGCCTTATAATGGTCTTCAAAATATCCAATAAGAAGATGCAACTAGTCTTCACATCTAAATCTAACATCATGTACTGATTGTATGGAATACCTTGAAGGTAGGTGGGGAATTGACCAACAGTGGCATCCTGGGTAGTTTTGTACTGCTGCATGGTTAACTTGAAGAGAAAGAACCACTCTTCAAAAGATTGAGAGATTTCATCAATCTTTCCAGTGAATTTAGGTAGTATTGAATGATGATTAAATAAGTTAGCAGTATTGGCTCCAGCAGCAGTCATGGGTAGAAATGACTGAGTAAAGTGAGGGCCACTCTTAAGAGCAGACGTGGAAAGATCACATGACTGTGAAGGAGTAGCTGGAGTCACATCAATAGGGGTAACACAGTTGTTTACAGGTGCAGGAGTCAAAATGGTCACACTCAGCACAGATGAAATTGGAGCAGCAATCATGGTTAGCTTGGGAGTCTGAGTCAAGACTGACTGAGTGAAAGTGGGCTCTCCATTTGTGAAAGTGGTAATAGGAGTAATGAATTGCAGTGTAATTGGTGTAGAAGTAGAGACAATGGGGCTGCTCAGAATGTGAGCAGAAATCATTTCAGAGATTTGCTCTGAAAAATGTTCAGAGAAATTGTCCAATACATCCTGTAGAACACTGTGAGTGATGTACTCAGAAGGGCTTGACTGGGGAGGTAACAAACAAGGCAGGCTGCTCTGGCACAGTGGAGAAGTAGGCAGAGGCATTGCCAAGGTCTGGAGTTGGATCTCCAGAGCTTTAATCAAATCAATGAAATGATGTTCCCTCAGTTGGGTATCTCTGGCATGCTCTTGCATTTCAGCTTGAAGTGAATCTAGGTGTTGCTCACAAGCAAGGCGTCAACTGGTTTGTTTGGCAAGGGCAGTTTGAAGCTGTGCAAAGTTGATCAATTTCAGTGTTCTAAGGTCTCAGAGATGGTGGTGTCCATGGGCTAATAAAGTAAGGATCAAACAACAAAGGAGAAGCAATAGAACTTATTCCAATGGTGTGAGGAGCAATGTTCAGGCTGCTAATGCTCACACTGGGGAGACCCTGAGTGGGAGTCCCATTATGAGATAAAGCACTAAATTCCATTCAGCCAAAAAAAAACAGCAAGAAGAACAGTAAGAAAAATTCAGAAAACAATTCCAAAAATTGAGAGGGATTCCATAGAGGTTCAGAGAAACAAAAACTAATAACAGTAACAGCATGGTGTAGGGTACAGTATTAAATCCAAATTCTAGAAGAACAAGACTACAAAAGCACAGAACTGCAGTAAAAATAACATAAGAGGCAAAGTTATGCATTGATTGGTAGTGAAGTTGATTCATGGTCAGGTTAAATCTATCCCAGCTGACTCACACCAAAGAGAAAGAATAAAACCAAGTATGATATAGAAACAGTGACAGCTCAGCACTATGTCACAATCACCAGGCAGAATCAGATGACCACTTCAGTAACTTCAACAGAATAGAGTAGATAGTTTAACTGACACCCTAATTTGTCCNAATTCCATTCCAAAAAGAACTCCAACAGTGACCAAACCACACTGCATCATACTGAAGCCAAATCTTTAAAGCCATCCTTACTCACCAAGGTGCTAATTGTGTGTCTCAAGTATTAATTTCTNAGCACAGAACTGCAGTAAAAATAACATAAGAGGCAAAGTTATGCATTGATTGGTAGTGAAGTTGATTCATGGTCAGGTTAAATCTATCCCAGCTGACTCACACCAAAGAGAAAGAATAAAACCAAGTATGATATAGAAACAGTGACAGCTCAGCACTATGTCACAATCACCAGGCAGAATCAGATGACCACTTCAGTAACTTCAACAGAATAGAGTAGATAGTTTAACTGACACCCTAATTTGTCCAGAATCACGTAAGGGTCACAATGTAGAGTCATGGGGGAGCTCTGGCTACTCTAGTGGTACTGGGTAACTCAAGAGTTTAGATCAAAGATTGCAAAGTCTACCATAGCAGAGAGTGACCTGCATTCCAACAGAAAACATACATTGGTGGTTCACTGATTTTTGCCTAACAAATAAAAAAATTCCATTCCAAAAAGAACTCCAACAGTGACCAAACCACACTGCATCATACTGAAGCCAAATCTTTAAAGCCATCCTTACTCACCAAGGTGCTAATTGTGTGTCTCAAGTATTAATTTCTAGCTCAATAAACAATTTATCTCAGAGTTCTCTTATCTCAGCTCATGTAAATGAATAGTAAATAACAGGCACATAATTGCTGTGCATTCATGTTCACCAATAGCATAGTATATTTACAAGGTGTAAATTATTAAGTGCATGTATGAACAGATCAAATAAAAGATGTCATTCCCTACACATAACCATAACCTAAAGTGGCCACAATTTCAGCTGTCACCATTAAGGAGCTATTTGTTGCCCCAGACATAGTGCAGTTTCCTCCTGAATTGTTGCTGGATCTTAAATAAGAGTTATCATTAACAAATATTTAATCAACAAATCTAAAGGGGGTTAATAGATAAATAATTGAAAAGACCAAACACAGTAGAAGGAAGTTGAATTTATTGTGTGCTTCACTACAGTGACTCATAATTATTACAAAAATCTGTAACTTATTACCTGACTTGTTTACAATTTCAAAGCACAAAAAAGAGGCCTTGAGTGACTCTACATTAGGTTCACTACTTGCACCCAAGAGTTAGGGCTTTTTTTGTCTTAATCAATTAGGGCTCTAGTCTTATGCAACTCTTCTTAAAGGTTTTCTGTATTGGGTCAGTGGAGTGTCAGCCACTCTTCCCCAACACAATCTCCTGTTTTACTCTTAACTCATAGGGTATAACAGCAGTGGGATTTAATTATTTTGTAACATAGGTAAATCCATGCATTGACTTAAAACCCTTAATAAGCTATGATAGTAGATTTCATACTGATGTCACATGGTGACTACCACAGGACAAACAAGTACATGTATTGTTTGATAATAAATGTACCACTGTCAGTGGAAGCTATGACATCATCAACTAGAAGATTTTGAACCTCTTTTGAGAATATGATGGAATCTTTCACTCTTGAATTGCAGATAGATTCACCATTTCTCAGTGCTGTCAGGAAAAGAAATTTTTTTTAGAATTACAGAAAAACCCAACCAGCCTAGCCTAGTTATAATGAAACCAGTTAATAGTACCTGTTGAAGCTCCTTAACAGCAATTGATAGAATGCCAAACACATGAAGCCAGCAAAAATAAAAAACCAAGCCAGACCCCACCTACATCACAAACTCAATGCCCTAAAGAGGTCTTGCTAGAACCATGTTTCTAGAAAATCAGATCAAACAGTTAAACAAGAAATTTGAGTGAATGCAAATAGAAAATTGCAAGTGATTCAACCATTTTCATGAAGAAAACTTTAAGAAGAAGTCCAACAGCTAACTAACAAAAAGGATGAATTATTATTGTAGAGTCATTCAGGGCACCCTCTTTGATTTTTAATTCAATTATTTCACACTCTAATCAATTGGTGCTAATTTTGCATTCTATTTTACTAATTTGTCTATTTTTGAGTGTAGTTTTACAATAACTTTAGTTGTAGTCCCCTCAAATTGTAGAAATGTGTGACCCTGAAGATGATCTTAATAAGATTATTCATAAAGCCATCAACATTGTATATATGCTACATAATACATCATGCATTGATAAGGATAGTGGAGAACTTAAGATCAGTCACCCAACTCTGAAACCTCCCATCATTTTAAGTGCCTCCACTCCAAAGCCAAATTTTGATCTAGAGCAGACACACTGTCTTTGCTGTGGTCAAAAGGGCCACACTAAACCTCAATGCCATGCTGTGAATTGTTTGTTTGCAGATGGCAATGGTTTCATCCACAATGAACTGGAAATGGAAGAGCATCCTCCTGATTCACCTGTCAGCTCCAGTGATCTGTTAAACTAGCTGGAGTGTGCCTCCTAGAAAATGTGTGCACAATGTCCTGGTAATCACTTCACTGTTGTGTACTAACATTATCCCTGTGGATATAAATGGATCTTTAATTAATGTCACTATTGACACTGGGGCCTCTGCCTCCATCATAAGCAACACTTGTTGCTCCAGGTTATGTTTGTCATGAAACAACTTACTTCCATCTACCACCCGCCTGTTGGATGCTTCCAGGAATTCATTGTCTTTGAAAGGTCACATACTGAACCTGGAACTACGCATTTGGCAGGAACTGTTTGTTGTTGATTTAATTATTATTGATACCTGTGATCAGCTACTTCTGTATTTTATAATTCTGGGAAATCATTTTCTTGAGCAGAACTCATGTATCATTGATTATGGAAACAATACAATTTCTATCCACAAAAGCAAAAACTGGCAGGAACTCACCACCATTCCAGAACAGGATATCTCATTAAGTTTTTCCAAGAAGGTTATTGTTGAGCCTCATCATTGGGGACATGTCCCTGTCACCACTGACTCTGCATACACTGGTGATGTTATGGAAGGATTTCACTGGAATCAACTTCTCCCCAAACCTGTGTCACATCTCTAAAGGAAGAACACATGTTACTATCATAAACAGTTCTAGTTCATTGGTCAAGATAGACCCTTTTCAATTGAAAATTGTTGCATCTCCAGTCCATCTGGAATTCCAGGCTGCTGCCTGTCTACTGATACTAACTGCTATTCACAATCTGGTGGAGCCAAACAATACTGTCCAGATTCCTCTTGTCAATGAATGGACTCATCCACACCTTAGCTCTCAAAAGTGCAAAGCACTTTCTCATCTGCTCTGGCAGCATCACGAAGTTTTCAATTATGGTTCAATCAACATTGGTAAGGGTGTTGGCAAACAACACTCTATTGTAACTAAGAACAATCATCCAATTTGCCTTCGAGTTAGGAGAATCCCAGAAAACCTCCAAGAAGAATATGAATGCATCTTAAGCATTCTAATAGAAAGTGGCATTATTCAGGCTAGCAATAGCCCATATGCAGCGCCTACTGTTTTTATAAAACAGGGAGACAAGTACTGCCTTTGTGTGGATTTCCAGAAATTGAACAATGTCACATTCAAGGATGCATATCCACTTCCTTGAATCAAGGATCTTCTCTATGATGCTAGTTATTACAAGCTGTTTACTTGCCCTGATTTGTACAAGGCTTATTGGCAGGTGCCCATTAAGTCCTCTGACATCCTGAAGACTGCCTTCATTACTCTGTATGGTCTCTTTGAGTGGAGGTATATGGCTTTTGTTTGGGCTCTGCAATGACCCCATGACATTTCAGTGCTATGTAACCCATGTGCTTAGGGATGGTGCCAATGTACTCAAGTCAGGCATAACAGCCTATATGGATGATATTCTTGTCACTGGAAATACCTTTCCTGAGCACCTGTAAGGCTGGGGCAAACTCTTAATCTTTTATATGGTCTGGTCTCCAAGTTAATGGAAACAAGTGTTCCCTGTTACAGCCATGCATTACCTTCCTCAGAAGAGTGATAGAACCTGGATGTATATCTATTAAAAATGATGCTAAAGATCATCTTGAGTGTGTAGAAACTCCACAATCTCATAAAGATGTACAGTGCCTGATGGGTTTCCTCAATTACTATGGTGGTTTTATTTCAGAGCTTGTGAATCAAGCTGAGCACATCTCTAACTTACTAAGGAAGAATGTGGAATTCCACTGGACTTGGGCAGATCAGGAGGAACTCAATTCCATTAAGCTAGAGCTGAGACAGATACCCAGTCTCAATATGTGTGATTATTCAAAGGAATTTATTGTTGACTGTGACACTAGTTCTGTCACAATCAGTGGTGTACTGAGCCAGATCATGGATGGTAGAGAGAGCCTGGTACAATATTTCAGTCAGAAACTTTGAAATGCTGAATTAAATTATGGTGCTATGAAGTCTGAGATGCTAGCACTTGTTGAGAGTCTTAAGAAGTTTTGCATTTTTATCCTGTGGAGCAAGTTTACTGTGCACACAGATAACTCTGTTCTAGCATGGCTAAAGAAGTTCTCTAGGGACAAATCAAACATTGTTGCCCAGTGGATCAAATACTTGAATGACTTCTCATTTACTATCAAGCACCATCTGGGGAGACTACACCTTAATGCGGACTACTGGACCTCACTCCCCAGTTACAAATGAGACCTCAGGAAACTCCCTGGTGAAAAAACTTCTTTTGGATTTATTCTAACCAGCAAGTATGAACATCTTCCTGACATAAATGCTGATAGACATGGGAAAGCTATCCTCCCCATCCTTGTTAAGGAGGAAATCTCTGAAGAGGAAATTGTAGCACATCAGCAACATGACAAAATTTTGTCAGAGATCATAGCCAAGTTGAAAGATATGAACTGTATTTTGAGTAATGTTGGCAGTTGCTACTTCCAACATTACAACTGGAAGCTGAATGATGGTGGATTACTTTATGCTCAAAGTTGAAACAACAGGTTGGTGGTCCCTTAATATTTTGGGTGAGACTTAGTTTGGAAGATCCATGAATGCAGCCATTTAGGAATCATCCAGCCTGAGAGAACTTTTAATGCATGATATGTGGCTATCAGTGTCCACACTGCCATCCAAGACGTCATCAACTTTTACATGATGATGAGGCTTTCCAATACCTTCTTTTCCTAATTGACAATTTCTCAAAGTATGCTAGACTCATTCCCCTTGATAGCATCACAGCCAAGGTGATCAGCAGAAAGGTAGTCAAGGAATGGATCTTCAAGTTTGGGGCTATGGAGTGGTTGGTGTCTGACTGTGACCCACAGTTTGAGAACATCTTGATGGAAACTCTTATGAGAGAGTTAGAGGTTGTACACAACTTCACCACTGCTTACCACTCACAGTCAAACATTGTTGTTGAAAGATTAAATCTACTGTTATTAAATTGATTAGAGTTGCCCTTGCTCAGGCAGCCAGCTGTAACTGGAAGTGAGTGATAGAGGCTGTAGAATTCTTTTACAACACTGCTGTTCATTCTACCACCAAAGTCAGTCCATTTAGAGCCATGTTTGGCCACAAGGCAAGCACACTGCTCTCAATAATGTTTCCAGACTACAATGAGCCCACTCCAGAAAACATTGTAAATTGAATGTTACACAAATTCCAAGAGGTACACCTTACCAACTGTAGGGAAACCAATCAATCAGTCATTTGCCAAAAAAGAAATTTTAATAGGAACCTATATGGTGAGCCACATAAACAAGGAGACAAAGTTTTTGCTTATTTTCCTCATCAAGTGACTGACACCAATCAGGTGTGGAAACTCACTGCAAATTGGCAAGGTCCATTTGTCATTACAAAGGTGCTAGATCACCACCAGTATTTATTGAGTAATGGAAAGGTCACCCATTTTCAGTAACTTAAATGTACTGTTAAAGATATTAATAATGCAGTCCTTGATGCTAATAGCAAGTTTTCCCTTGTTGATGACAGGCTTAATGAAATTGAATTTTATAATAACCTCAGCAAATTTGAGGAAGCCGATCTCATGCTGGTCAATTATGGTAGTAACCTTGTTAGTAGTACCAATAATATAGCTACTCATGTTTTGCCTAAAGGTAAAGTAAGAGAGCAACAATATTTATATCACTTAAATACCCAGGATTGGGAAATAAATCTCATTTCTTTGTTTAGCAACCATGATGAAATGATCAGAAAACAAACCACCCATCAGATGTGGCATGATACAATGACTAAATCTCTGAGACAAGACAAGCCAAGCTGAATCACCTCAATAGATGAGTGAAAGCACCTCCTGTAAACAAGAATATCAAGCAGAGGACTCATGTAGCAGTACTCATGACTTCTTGGGGAGGCAACTATACCCTCAGGAGCAAGATTCCTGTGACTATGCACAGAGACAACTATCTGTGCAGGAGTGGACCTTGGATGACTACTTGCAGAGACAACCCTCTGCATGGGGACCTGAGGACACTCCTAGAGTGCCCTTTGCTAGTATAATCAATCTAACCCCGTCCTGAAGTGACTCAAAAGCCCCTTCTAGTCCAGGTCCCTCCTTTCACAATTCAGCCAGTGTCTGGTCAAGGAAAATGGAGGAATGAAAGCACAAAACCCTCCAAGGTCAGGGACAAGATTTTGCATCCATACTTCATCACCACACAAAAAGCTGTCCACTTCATCTGTGATAATCTGTCAGATGAAACCAAAAATAAGTTCCATTGGACATTTAACTCAAAGACATTAACTTGTTCAGTGGACGTGATTCCATTCATTATCAATGCAGAAAGGAGGCCCTGCATTAACATCATAATCTGGAATGTTCTGCAACACATCAGGGTCCTGTCATGGTCGTATTGTAGAATCACTGGGGTGTGATTCTAGTGAACACAAAGAGAATACAGTTCAAACTATTTCTATTTACAAAATGCATTGCTCTATATATACAAGTTATTTACAATATTTACAAATACCAGTCACTAACAAGAAAAGCGCGAGGTCTGGCTGATAAATAGCAACAACTACCAGCGATGTTACACTATTGGCATAACACAGTGCATACCATGTTCAACTAGGATCTCACTCTCTTAAATCTCTGCCAGTTCCTCAACAACAAAAAGGAAATCCAAAGCTTTGGTTGTGTCAACATAGATTTTGACAACTTGTTTATGATATATTTTTTCCAGGTCAATGAGGTCACTCAACTGAAAATCTTAGAAAAAATAGAAATTGCCTACCAACTTGCAAAGATTGAAAACATCCACTTTGTAATGTTCGTCAAGGAGGAATATCAAGACAGCATTCCTGACCAAGTTGAGAGCTTGCACTTCAGAATGGAGAATTTTACTATCTTATATCATAGCTCCTATTGTCCTGCCTGTATATATAATACTAACATCATTTCTACTCAATAACTATGAAGAAATTGTCCTATCAGCTCATGCTTTCTTGAAATTCAGTTCTTTTAGCTCTGCAACAAAACTGTCACTCAATGAGAGGCTCTCATGCAGGTTACCAGAAGACCAGAAGAACTCACTTCTTGGGATGATGTCCTAGCCACCAAAATGATAGAGGAGACCCAAAAGTTGTTGTGTGGCCCTACATTCCAGCAATTACCACAAATTTCATCATGCAATGGGGGGTGTGTAGAGTCACTCAGGGCACCCTCTTTAATTTTTAATTCAATTAATTCACACTCTAATCAATTGGTGCTAATTTTACATTCTATTTTAGTAATTTCTCTATTTTCAAGTGTAGTTTTACAATAAATTTAATTGTCATCCCCTCAAATTGTAGAAACATGTGATTGCTTGCTTAATTTGCAAGGGAATTCATATGACAACTTTGTAAACAGATTACTGGTAATTATTTACTGATTTTTGTATAAAAGTAGGGAAGAAATTGTAGCTGAGCCCAATAAAAGTTTCATCTCACTTGGACATCATTACTTTTTTCTTTCTTATTAAATTACTAACTGCTTAGTTGTTATGGATTTTATAATAATGAATTTTGTGTAAGATCCAGTGATAATTTGGGAGTTACTCTGCTGTGACTAGTGTGATAACTAGCCCTTTGACAGTTGGCAGCCCATATTGTGGTTGCTTTAAGGCTAAGTATATGTGTAGGGAATAATAGCTTTTACTTTGATTGTTTTCAATACATGCAATTAACATCACACTATGCAAATATAATACGCCATTGGCAAATGAGAATGCATGGCAAGGCATAACACAGTGCATACCATGTTCAACTAGGATCTCACTCTCTTAAATCTCTGCCAGTTCCTCAACAACAAAAAGGAAATCCAAAGCTTTGGTTGTGTCAACATAGATTTTGACAACTTGTTTATGATATATTTTTTCCAGGTCAATGAGGTCACTCAACTGAAAATCTTAGAAAAAATAGAAATTGCCTACCAACTTGCAAAGATTGAAAACATCCACTTTGTAATGTTCGTCAAGGAGGAATATCAAGACAGCATTCCTGACCAAGTTGAGAGCTTGCACTTCAGAATGGAGAATTTTACTATCTTATATCATAGCTCCTATTGTCCTGCCTGTATATATAATACTAACATCATTTCTACTCAATAACTATGAAGAAATTGTCCTATCAGCTCATGCTTTCTTGAAATTCAGTTCTTTTAGCTCTGCAACAAAACTGTCACTCAATGAGAGGCTCTCATGCAGGTTACCAGAAGACCAGAAGAACTCGCTTCTTGGGATGATGTCCTAGCCACCAAAATGATAGAGGAGACCCAAAAGTTGTTGTGTGGCCCTACATTCCAGCAATTACCACAAATTTCATCATGCAATGGGGGGTGTGTAGAGTCACTCAGGGCACCCTCTTTAATTTTTAATTCAATTAATTCACACTCTAATCAATTGGTGCTAATTTTACATTCTATTTTAGTAATTTCTCTATTTTCAAGTGTAGTTTTACAATAAATTTAATTGTCATCCCCTCAAATTGTAGAAACATGTGATTGCTTGCTTAATTTGCAAGGGAATTCATATGACAACTTTGTAAACAGATTACTGGTAATTATTTACTGATTTTTGTATAAAAGTAGGGAAGAAATTGTAGCTGAGCCCAATAAAAGTTTCATCTCACTTGGACATCATTACTTTTTTCTTTCTTATTAAATTACTAACTGCTTAGTTGTTATGGATTTTATAATAATGAATTTTGTGTAAGATCCAGTGATAATTTGGGAGTTACTCTGCTGTGACTAGTGTGATAACTAGCCCTTTGACAGTTGGCAGCCCATATTGTGGTTGCTTTAAGGCTAAGTATATGTGTAGGGAATAATAGCTTTTACTTTGATTGTTTTCAATACATGCAATTAACATCACACTATGCAAATATAATACGCCATTGGCAAATGAGAATGCATGGCAATTACATGCTATTATTATGTTTATTTACATGAGCTGAGATAACAAGAACTACAAGCTAAATTATTTATTTGAGGTAGAACTTAATACTTGAGACACACAATTGGCACCTTGGTGAATCAGGATGGCTTTCTTGATATGGCTTTAGCATGATGCATTGTGAATTGGTCGCTATATGGAATGCTTTCTCAGAGATCAGTTTCAGTTTTTCTTTAATGAAATTGGCAAACTACCAATGTTCTTCTTTTTCTGTTAGAATGTGGGTCACTCTCTGCAATGGCTATCTTTGCAAACTTCAGAAGAACCTAAGAGTTACCCAGTGCTGCTTGAGTGGTGAGAGCACCCCTGTGATTCTACATTATTAATCCTTTCACTCCCAATGTATCATATATGGTATTTAATTTTTAACCCCCAAAATACCAATTTGAACAAAAAATTGAATATAAATTGATGAAAGTTAAAGATTTGAAGTATAAATACATAACAAATTTATTTTCAATTTTGAAATTAGTTTTGTTCAAATCTACTAAGATGAATTTTAAAGTTGTCAATTTCACCAGCAGTGAAAAAAGGACTAAAAATTTTAATGATCACTAAAAATATTTTGTTATATAATCATATGATAATAATAATATTATAATAATATTTGAAAGAAAACTAAATTATTTCTTATAGATTTGTCCAAAAAATGTTATGTATCATATATGATACTATGGTAATATTGTAGAATCTCAGGGTGCTCTAGCTACTCCAGCTGTACTGAGAAACTCAAAGGTTAAATCAAAGGTTGCAGAGGCTACCATTGTAGAGAGCAACCCACATTCTAACAAAAGAGAGAACATTGGTAGTTTGCCAATTCAGTAAAAAAAACAGAAACTATCCACTGAGAAAATGTTTCCTGCAGTGACCAATTCAGATGGCATCATGCCAAAGCCATATCCACAAAGCCATCCTTACTTGCCAAGGTGCTAATTGTGTGTCTAAAGTATTAATTTCTAGCTCAAATAAACAATCTAGTTCAGTGTTCTATTATCTCAGCTCATGTAAATAATAAAACAAAAGGTATGTAGGTACTATGTATTCACTTTTGCCAATGGCTTATTATGTTTGCAGTAGTAAGAGACCAAGGCAATCCCTCCCCATTGGGACAACCTGAAGTTCCTTTTGCTAATATTCAAATACAAAAACAAGAAATTTCCTTGTTAACACTTAACATTACAGAGGTGTAATATGCAATAAAGGCAAGCTAGTTTATTGGAAAAAAAGTAAACATGGATTATATGTAAAAATGAGCTAACATTACAAATGCATAAAATATAGTCCTACACCTTAAAATCAAATTCATTTTTCAAACAATTTAAATGCAGTTCATGCATAAAGGCATAAACATGCAAAGGGCTTTGTTTTCATTTTCAAAGCACACCATATTTTCCATTGCAAAAATTCCAGTGCAATACAAACATAAAGATGATTAATTGTACGCATGTGTTTAGCATTAACACAAATTGCTAAACCCCACACAACCCCTGATAATCCACTATGAAAAGAGAAATCTGATGTATAAACCAATGTCAACATCATATATTGTTAAATTATATGTAAAGTTTTGTGCTGAGTAAGGTCAGATATTAGAATACATATACAAATACATGTAAATACTGTATTATTCATACTTAAAAAAAATAGCACACTGTATTTTAAAGATAGATCAAAAAGAATTTTGACAAAATTACAATCTAACAAACTATAAGGTTAATATGCTGAAAAACACTGATTATAAAAAATCACTTAACCATGGTATTAACTTCACCATGACTTGAAATTAAAAGCATTTCTCATAAATATTACAACCCATACATCAAGTGTTAGATTGAATATTGCATAAAAATACAATTTTTAATAAGTATTACAAACTAGTATAAACAAGATGAAAGCAAAATTCAAGGATCAAATGCATACCAATTCTTACATGCAAAGATGTATTTGAAATCTAAACCATTTAAAAATGCTATGTCACAATTTATTGATTGTAAATAGAAAACTTACTAAGTGCTCAGTGAATAAATTCACCCAAACATTGCAACACACTACCAAATGTTGAATAAAGACCCAATTTTAAAATGTATATTGTGACATAATCCATCAAAATATCATGTGTGGTCAAGATGAGAGAAAGAATGGATGAAACAAAGACTAAAAATATTATAATGATTATAATTAATAATATGTAAACACATGATATGATTAATTATTTAATTTTGTAAATTGTTTTGTGCAGTTAGATTTAAATTATGCTCAACAGTATTTGACAAAACAATAGATGGCCAAACAGCATACTCTAATTAATGCTGACATTGAGTAACTATCAGCAGAACTGTAAACCAAGGGAAAACTGTAAACAAGAATTGATTAAACAGGTACTAGTCAAGTATTTGCTTATTTACTATGAAGTGCTATAAATATGTTAGAAATGATATAATTACTGATGAATGAATTTAGTTTGGATTTACTTTTCTCTTGTCAGGTTATTTTATATTTTATGGAAAGCTAAACATTCAAGCACTGGGGTAATTGTATGGTGGTTCCCACATCCATTTAAAGGTATGCTGGAGCAGCCTCATGATCAGCTATTCCACAGCAGTGAGGGCAACAGCTGTAATTACCTTTCAGTGCTTTTAGGTTACAAATAGGAATAGGGGTTTTTCACCATTATAGCTTTCCTATTCTTTGTTGCTTGTCAGTTATTATGATTACAATGATTATGTTCTACATGGTTACTTCCCTATCAATAAAATCCAGTCAGTTATGNACAGTATTTGACAAAACAATAGATGGCCAAACAGCATACTCTAATTAATGCTGACATTGAGTAACTATCAGCAGAACTGTAAACCAAGGGAAAACTGTAAACAAGAATTGATTAAACAGGTACTAGTCAAGTATTTGCTTATTTACTATGAAGTGCTATAAATATGTTAGAAATGATATAATTACTGATGAATGAATTTAGTTTGGATTTACTTTTCTCTTGTCAGGTTATTTTATATTTTATGGAAAGCTAAACATTCAAGCACTGAGGTAATTGTATGGTGGTTCCCACATCTATTTAAAGGTATGCTGGAGCAGCCTCATGATCAACTATTCCACAGCAGTGAGGGCAACAGCTGTAATTACCTTTCAGTGCTTTTAGGTTACAAATAGGTATAGGGGTTTTTCACTGAAGAAACAGAATATCAAATACTGGAAATAGCAGAGGAAGAGTATCAGCACCTGAATGCAGAGGAAAGAAGTAAACTGATAGTGATACTGAAAAGACACGCAAAAATATTTAACTATGGAGAGATAAGCATGGGAAAGGCAGTAGGAGAGATACATAAAATAGTAACAATGACAGAGGAGCCAATAAGACTGCCATGCAGAAGAGTCCCTGAACACTTGAAAGAACATTATAACACCATTTTGAATGAATTGATTGACAACGAAATAATAAGGCCAAGCAAGAGTCCATATGCTGCGCCAACAGTCTTTGTAAAGCAAGGGGATAAATATAGACTCTGTATAGACTTCCAGAAACTTAACGATGTTACTAAGAAAGACGCCTATCCACTCCTGAGGATAGAGGACATTATTTATGAAGCCAGCAAAAATAAATATTACACATGTATAGATCTGTGTAAAGCATACTGGCAGGTGCCAATGGAGCCCAAGGATATTGAGAAAACAGCATTTATAATGCCATACTGTTTATTCAAATTGATGTATATGGCTTTTGGATTATGTAATGCGTCAGCCACATTTCAGAGATATGTAATGAAAGTTCTTAAGCAAAGCAATAAGAAAATGGAAAAGGGGATACGTGCATATATAGACAACATACTAATAGCAAGTGACATAATTGATGAACATCTGGATAAATTGGATAGAATGTTAAAAATCTTGTATAATGCAGGGTTATGTGGTAATGGTAAGAAATGCAAAATACTGAAAGAACAAGTGGTATTATTTGGGAGACAAATTCAAAAGGGCAAAATAAGAATGAATAACAATGCAAAAGAAATGATACAAAATATTAGTAGTCTGAAAACAAAGAAGGATCTACAGTGAATAATTGGCTTCATAAATTATTATGGATCATTTATAGCCAATGTAGCTCACAAAACAGGTAAAATGACAGTGTTAAAAGAATAAATGCTTTGAGTGGACATGGAAAGAGCAAGAACAATTGGATAACATAAAAGATGAATTAAGTAAGATGCCATCTTTAAATACACCTGAGTATGATAAAGAGCTAATTCTGAATTGCAATGCGGGTAATGTTGCTATAGAAGCATGCCTAGGTCAAATAAAAGATGGCAAAGAAGTGCTGATACAGTTTTTTAGTTGAAAGTTGAAACAAAGTGAGGAAAACTATGGCTCAACAAAGTTGGAAATGTTGGCATTAGTAGAAAGTATAAAGAAATTTCATTACTTTTTAACAGGCCAAACATTTAAAGTAAGAACAGATAATAGTGGGTTAGCATGGCTAAAAAAGTTTTTGGGCAATAAGTTGTCAATGGTATCAAGGTGGATTGAATATTTAAATGAGTTTAAATTTACGATAGAGCATTGAAAAGGAATGTTGCATAAGAATGCAGACTTCTGGACAGTGTTGCCAGAATATCAAAGAGATATTGAAAAAGTGGATGGTGAAAAGAAACGGTTTCAATTTATGCCACATAATGAGTACATTGAGTTACCTGATATTAATGTGGATAAGAAAGGAAATACAATAATGCTGATAATGTAGCATCATCCAAAATAATCAGAAATAAGCTGCAAACGTTGCAGAAGAGAGTAAGATCAAAAAGGAGTTGATTAAAAAATATTATAATCAGATTAGTTGCTATGATTTCAGATTAATTTGTAAAATGCAACCAAGAATAAAATATGCATTTCTTTACTACATGTATCATATAACTAACTGTCAACAAATGGTCGGATGACCAAACTCTAGGAATTATCTTAATATTGTTTTAGATCTAAATTGATGACATATAATTGACTGATATAATGACCATACATGTAGTAAGTATAAATGTAGGTTAGGAAGTTGTTTGAATAGAATTTATTTAACTAAGCCAATATATTTTGGTAATGGCTACATGTAATATTGAAAGAACAACTAGTAACAGTTCAGGTTGCAAATTGATATAACACTTTTACACAATAGAGATTAAGTCAAGTTGTGCCATGTCTTGAGTAAGCACTGAGCTAATGTAGGGTACACATAAGCTATCTTGATTGAGCTGAGAAGTGGCACTCAAGCATCAGATGAAATGGTGAAATTGGATGTGGAGATCCACTTCAGGCAGATGCCCACTAGAAGATCGTTATGGAGGTTACCACATGGCTTCATCACCTAAAAAGTGAACAGTTAATTTAGGTTACATAAAATAACAGAAGAAACTAGTCAAGCAGTAACAACAAGTAAATACTTACCCACAATAACACAGCTAACATTACAAGGTAACAGTAGATAAACAGTGATAACGCCTGGTAGAGGATACATGGCGACCGTGACAGCCAAGAACAGCAAACCTACAGAAGAAACATTAAGTTAAACCACCCACAAAATGACAGCATAAGCTATAAGTGAAAGTATGAAAGCAATGAGCTGTTACACAAACCAACTACCAATGAAATGAAGAGAGATACCCTGAACCAAACAAATTGACTTCACTGAGATCCTGGAATCACAACCTAGAGATGGGAAAGCCACTATGAACCAGAAAAAAATGACAAAAACCAGAAAAGGAAGCGCAAAGAAAACTGCAATAAAAGCAGTAACTCCCAGAACAATTTGATCATCACTGTACTTTGGTGAGAATTCAGCAACAGATGCTACAGATACAGAACTACAATCTTTTAGTTCACCCCCAGAGACGAACCCCATAGACACAAACCCACTAGATATAATGGTGTTATTAAGAAAGAGTCTAGAGAATGAGGAAACCCTAATGATCAAAGAGGAAATAACCAAAAAGGACATAATTGAAAAGCAGAAAACCAATGTGATTCTTAGGGACATACAAGAGAAAATGCATGATGAAAATTGGGTGTTGGGAAAAGAAGCCAACAGTTATTTCCAAAGATACAAATGGAAGTTGAACAGAAATGGACTGTTGTACATAGAAGGAAAGACATTGAGGATAGCGATTCCTGAATATTACAAAAGAGAATTGGTTAGGAAGGTGCATGAAAATGGGCACATGGGGATAATACAGACAGAAAAAACCTTTAATGCCCGGTTTATAATGACAAGTATTAGAAAAACAGTCGAAGACATTATTAATAAATGTAATACATGTCTAATAAACAACAAAAGTCATTTTCCAGTACAAACTGCACCACTTGAGAAAATAATTGCAACAGCACCTAATGAAATTGT
>CABFPE010000614.1:138796-196396 GCA_900660155.1 Hofstenia miamia | reverse complement strand
CTACACGCCCCCCTCAGCTTGCATTATTTTTAGCACAGCTCGTTCTCCATGTACCAGAGTGTCTGCTTTGCGAAGTATCGTTTCTGCCTGTTGATCAGACCACATTGTTTTCTCGAATTCCGTCTGTTTTGTCATTTTTAGTACTGCTTCTCTTTCTGTTGTTACGATGTTTGCATATTTCAGGAAATGTGCCTCTCTGATGTCTTCTGCTATTGGTGTTATCTCTCTTAGCTCGTTTATTTTCTGTGAGAAGATGTCATAATATTTTTGATATAACTGTATTCCTTTAATGCCGATCATGAGTGTCATTTGTGCGTTGGCTCTGCTTGTGTGTGCTAAGTCTTCTCTGATTTGATTGTCTGGGTAAAAGAACATAAAAACTTTTCTCAAGCTTCGAGTATTTGCCACATCCTTATAGAAAAAACTGATGATATTTCTTACTTCTTCTTCTGTGATTATGTTGGGGTCATTTATATTTAATCTCATCATTGTGACGATTTCAACTCTTTTTGTGATGTTGTAGTATTGGTATCTTTTTTCCTATATATCTGTCCAGACTATATTGTTTACTCCAGAAAATAACATTATAGCTCGTGGGTTTCATTCTTCATTTTCCTTTCTAAGCTCTTTTAGTTGTATGCTTATTGGTTTCCCATGTGTGTACAGCTGGTCCGGTGTTATTGTGCCTTCAATATAAACCCGTTCTTTGTTATTATTTTGCAGCAGTATCACTTTTGATTATTTGTAGTAGTCTCTGTCAATTATAGCTTTTGCTTTCCTTTCATTGTTCCCATATGATTTATACTCGTGTAAGAATGTTTTGGCAACCTTGACGTCCTTTAGTAATCTCCAACGTGGGAGGACCATTGGTATTGTGATAGTCTCTGGTGGTGTGCAGATGAGGAGTTTTGTCTCTATTTCTCGTTCTATGTGCTGGTATGAGCCTTCTGTAGTTGATGCTGTTGCTAAGCCTATGGTAGCGAGGTAATTCATCTTTGCTTCAGGAATCATATCCCAAAAGGCCTGTGCTAGTCCCCTTCGACTTAGCTTTACTCGTAATTCTTCTGTCATTTCTACTCTTGAAGTGATGCATTTGACGTCTATAGCGATTTGGTTGTATGGTCGTAAGAGTTCCTCCAGTTCTGTTCGTGTGAATGCTTCAGTGAACATAAGTTTCATCGTCACTACTGTTTGTTGTCCTCTTATACACTGGAAGTTTCTTTCTTTTATGTCTTTTGACTCTTTTGTTACTTTAATTTTGCTGGGGCATATCCCTGTCTTGTTCGCAATGCTCACTAATGACATTTTTCCCAGCGGATTTTCTTGCATGATTATTCTGCTTAGTGTTTTTCCCATTGCTTGCACTGGTTTTTCTGTTCTATTTGGTGACTCCATTTTTTCAGTGTGGCCTTTTAATAACCAGTTCTTTGTTTGTGTGTTAATCAGGGATATTGCGATTTCATATTTCATTGATTTTGTTAACTTGTGGCGGGTTTGTCGCAAGATCTGAAGTTTTAGTTCCACATCTTCTTTTGTAAATATGGCTAATATCCATGCTGTAGTTCTGTAACGTATTTCCAGTGCTTTCTTTTCTTCGAATACTAATTGTTTGAAGTCTTTTTTCGTGTTTAATTCATAGGTTTGGTTTACTTCTGTTAACGCCATTTTGATTGATTTGTGGAACTTTCGGGATGGTGCATCGATTTTTATCTTTGGCCTTCCTCTACTTTTTGTTGTAACTTCATATTTTCCCAAATCATTTGGATTTGTTGTAGGTGTTCCTGACGTTGTGTGAGGCTGCACTTTATAAACAGTGTGTTTGCTTTCTCGATTCCTTCCATATCTGTTGTTAGCTCTATGGTTTTCATTTGTCTGTAAAGATCGATTGCTATGCATGGGTCTACCATGATTCAGTAGATTTGTGCCCAATAGTCTATCTGTAAATCCAGGCATATCAGCTCTGGGATCATTGTATTCTTATCTGACTTCTCTCATGGGAAGATGTTTTTGCCTAGCTGACATGCATTTTCTAGATGGTCAGGAATCTTATCTTCTGTAGTTATTGTTATTAGTACCACTCTGACGTTTTGTACTCTTGTCATCCTTGTTGTATCATCCACTTTCTTTTCTAACGCTTTTGTATATTCTTTCTGTTTTAGAATGTGTATAATTGTGAGGTTATCTGCATCCATATTGATCTCCGGTATCTCTGCGATTTTGTCTTTATATGCCATTATTGCTTGGGCTGTATCTAGTGTAAATGCGTCACCAAATACGACGTGCACTGTACTACGCATGTATGGCCTCTCTAGCGTTTCATTCATCTCCTGTGGATAGCTGATAATTATGTTGACTTTCAGCCTATTATTGGCATTGAGCACAATTGGTAAAAATTTTCCTTCTACCCTCGCGACTTTCCGTATATGGATCTTTGTTTCTGGCGACAATTTTGCAAATGCATTGTAGTGCATCTTCAAAGTTCCCATGAAATACGGATGTAATGTTTCCCCATCTATTTTTGACATTTGTTTTTCTCTTTCTTTAGATCTAACTGTTCTTTCTGATGTTGTCTCTGAGGAGGCGTGTAGCTGAGTCATCCTTAATGGTAGTCTACTGGTGCTTGGTTCACAGTCTGAAGGCTGTGAATCTGTGCTGATATTTTCTACTGCTTCGCCCTTGAATCAGCTCGCAGTTACTCGTATCAGCACTTGACCAGCTGTGGTTCCAGATGAGATGACGTCAGCCTTGAATCGCTTTCGTATCTCCACGGTTCTTCCACCACTTACACCTTCCTCTGGATCTCCGCGTGTCTCACCGCCCTTGAATCGGCGTTGTGGACAATGGGAAGGAAAGTTGTGCTGTGCACCAGTTTTCTGCATGCCCTTGAATCAGCGGTGCAGATCCCTGGTGGGAGAGGCTTTTTGTCCGTTTGTCTCTCTGCCCTTGAATCAGCCTTGAGAACTACTAGGACGCCATCTCACTCTACATCGTCTATTCATCAGCTCTTCGTTCTCATCCCTTCTGCCTTTGATTCGACTTCCGGTTTGAGAACTTCTTTGTATCCTCCTCCTCCTGTTTGTTGTTGAGAGTCCCTCTGTCTGCTGGGCTCTGCGCACTCTCTTCTTCATCAGTGGGTGCATCATTTCCTTCTAGTTTCCTAAATGCAGTTAATAAATTTATATCCCATGTCTCAGGGTCATATATAGGTTTATTTCTCACTGCCCTCTGAGGCAGTATTCTTTGGCTCAGGTCATCATCCGTGGTTACCGGTGTATATTCATCATTGAATTCTTCTTCATGTACACTATCTAAATCATACATATCATATATGACCTCATTGCCATTAATTCGGCATATTTTAAATTCAGCATTGTCATCTATTTTTGTTTCTTCGATGTCTGCTGTTGCTCTCTTCAGGTTTTGAAAGTGTAAAAGTCTATTGTTATCTAGCAAGTATTCATTGTTCAGTAGTGTTTGTGTTATCGTGTGGGGGCCGGACCATACTGTTTTCAACTTCCAGACTTGGTTTGTGTCTACAAGTTTAATCGGTGTGAACGTGTATACCTTATTGCCTACCTTATGTGCGTGACCATAAATTTTTTTATTATAATTGCGTTGTTGTCTCACTGCCAAATTCTTTATGTTGTGACACATCATTTCATGGATTCCTGTGATCTGATTTCTTAGGTGTTGTAAATATGCGTTATCCAATTTCCCACTGCAATTGTAATTGTGCATCAAAAGCAGGGTTGTTGCTTCTCTCCCAAACATGGCTTTGAATGGTGATACTCCAGTTGTTGTGTGTAATAAGTTGTTGTAGTAGTATTCGATCATTTTGATAACCTCTCTCCATTTATTTCCATCAGCTTAATCAGTGTTTGGTTAAGTCGCTCCACCACTCCATTTGCCTGGGGGTGATAGGCGGTTGTCTGTTCGCTTGAGATTTCCAATAATTTTGCCATTTCTTGGAAGAGTCCACTTTTGAATTGTAGGCCCTTTATCTGTTATGATCGTCTCCATTGGTCCCAATCTCAATATCCATTCTTTTAGAACTAACTCAGCTGTGGTTTCTGCTGTGGTGTTCCACATCTGGACCATTCTCACGTATTTGGTGAAGTTGTCCACAATTACTAGTAAGTACTGATACTCTTCGGCATCTTTTGATAGCATCTCCAAATCTATGTAAACTATTACATTGGGTTGCGTTGCAATGATTTTCTCTAGTGGTGCTGTTTGTTGTTTTGGAGGCATGTCGTGCATTTGTTAATGATGTCTTCCACAACTTTCCTGATGGCTGTTGTTATGAAATGAGCGTTAAATGTTTTCTCCATTTGTGGTATTCCTAAATGGCCCTTCTTGTGGATCTTCCATATTAGTTCCCTTTTGAAGTAATCTGGTATCGCGATTCAGTTATTTCCAGCTTCAACATATAGCAGTCCATTCTTGTAGATCTTCCACTTGTAACGTTCATAATATCCCGCCATTATTTTAGATAGTGTTGTTCGCAGCTCTTTGATTTTCTTCATAATTTTGCTTAGGACTATGTCGTCTTTCTGTTTGTCCACTATCTCTTGTTCTGTTATTTCCTCACTTATGAGTATTGGTAGCACTGCTTGACCCTTTTTATCGACATTTATCTCAGGTAGCCCCTCGTATTCAGTGTGCAGTAGGAACTGAAATTGTTTCTTTTCTCCGTCTATTTTTGTTGCATCTCTTTGGTACTCTGGGAGTTATGTCCAGAAGTCCGCGTTGTTGTGTAATGTGCCTTTTCTGTGTTGGATCGTAAATGTGAATTCATTTAGATACTCGATACCATCAAGACACTATTCCGGATTTGTCTCCCGAAAATTTTTTCAACCAGGCCAGACCACTATTATCTGTTCGTACTCTAAACTCCCTTCCTATGAGGAAGTGTCGAAATTTTTTAATGCTTTCAATCAGCACGAGCATTTCTACTTTGGTGGAGCCATAGTTCTCTTTGCTGGCCCTCAGCTTGTAGCTGAAGAACTGGATGGGCACTTCTTTCCCATTTCTTAATTGGCCCAATGTTGCTCCAATTGCTACCTTACTTGCATCGCAATCTAATATAAATTTCTCGTTGTAATCAGGTGTGTTGAGGGAAGGTAATTTTGCGAGCTCTTCCTTAATGTTGTCAAGTTCCTCCTGCTCTTGCCACATCCATACAAATGGGACTGCCTTCCTCATCAGTTGAGTCATCTTTGCCGTTTTTCCAGCTATGTTTGGGATGAAAGTTCCGTAGTAATTGAAAAATCCCATGATTCTCTGTATATCATTTTTGTTATTTAGTTTCTCTATCTTCCGGATCATCTCTCTGGCATTGTCCTTCATGCATATCCTCCCTTTTTCTATCGTTCTTCCAAGGAACACTATCTTTTCCTTCAGGATGTCGCACTTATTTCCGTTAATTTGGAGTCCCGCGTTTTCCAGGATTGTCAGTGTCCTTTCCAATTTTTCCAGATGTTCTTGGACTGAGTCACTTGTGACTTTGATGTCGTCTATATAGGCGTCGACTCCCTCTTCCATTTGATGGGTCTTGTTCTTAAGTACCTTTGTTATGTATCTCTGGAATGTTGCTGGTGTGTTGCAGAGTCTAAACGCCATATATATCCATTCGTAGAGCCCGTATGGGGTTATGAATGCTGTCTTTTCTATATCCTCTTCCTCCAATCTAGAGTTGTGAAATATTTATGTTTGCTGGCTTTGTAGAGCATGTCCTCTATTCATGGTAAAGGGTATGAATCCTTCTTTGTCACTTCGTTGAGTTTATGGAAGTCAATACATAGTCGGTATTTATTTCCCTGCTTTATGAACATGGTTGGTGCTGCATATGGGCTTTTGCACGGCCAGATGATCTTATTGTCAATTAGTTCTTCTAGTATTTGACTATTTTCTTCCTTTAGCTGCTCAGGTACTCTTCTAACTGGCAGTTTGGTCTGTTTGTCTGTTGTCATGATGATTTTGTGTTTTTCACCTACTGCCTGACCAACACTTAGCTCTCTGTATTTGAATATATGTTTATGCTTTTCCAGAAGTGTCTCTTTCTTCTAGATGTTGATAATCTTCATCGTTTATCTCGGGTATCCTGTGTGTATCTTCCTCTTCTGCTTTTTTCCCAACTCCCTCAAGTCAGCTTTTGGGAGTACTCACAACTTCAATGGTGTTTGTCCACTTGCCCTTGAGTCAGCCATGTGGAGTACTATCTGCTTTCATTTGCAAGTCCTTGAGTTGACCATGCAAATTACTTGCTCCATCGTCGTCTTCTATTGCCTTCCAAATGAGTCTGATGTTGGTTCTAATGTATTTCCCATATATTCTTATCTGGGATCTCTTGAGGTTCACATTCCAGTTTGTAACATTGAGTATTGGTACCCTTCCTTTTCCGTTTTTTATTGTACAAAAGCTAGACAGCATTGAAACTCATTTGGTGTTAATGCCTTTATTGTCATACAGCATTATATCAGGTTTGATATTATCTTCCGTTTTGATTGTGTGCATTTTCCACTGATGTGGCTGTAGCTGAATGTCTTCCTGCAGTTGGAATGTAATTGTTCTCTGTTTTTCCTGTTCCTCTTTGATTTCCATTTCCTCTTCTTTCACCTTTATTGTTTATTCATGTAGTTAATGACACAACCGTTCTTTGTCAGAAAATCATTTCACAGTATGACTTTGTATGGTAATGCATTGTTGTGTGTATGCACCACCACCAAAGTTTGTTCGAATGTCATGTTCACAATTCGCATTTGTGCAAAGTTTATCATTCCCTTCATATCAATATAATACCCTGACACGTTAATTAATCTCTTGTTACAATTCTTCATGTCTTCTCATTGGAATCCCAATTTCATAGCGCATTTGTTGGTAATTATGGATGTTGCTGCACCATAATCAATTGTTGCTTTTGTCATCACTCCGTTAATGGCTATTGTTATTGTATTCATCATGTCGAGGTTCGTTTATGATCATTATCAATGCATGGTTGTTATGAGTTGGCGCTCTACATAGATTTCCATCTCCTTGTTGGTTGGCGTTGCCTTGTCCATTTTGTCTTCCATTTGTAGTCCATCTTCTTCATCATAGTATGCTTCTTCGTCACCAATGACGTTTATCTGCTTTGAGCAGTCTGGTTTTTTGTGTCCTTTCTGTCCGCAACCATAGCATTTAACATCCTTCTCTTTTACTTTCCTCATTTTGCCATCCTTTCCCTTTACTTTTGTTATGTTCTCTTGTTTTGCTTCAGAGTAGTTTTTATTGGGGGTGCTCGGCTTGAAGTTGCTTTTCCATGTTGGTGCATCTCTGTACCATGCAGCTTTCTTGTATAACTGAGTGGTGTTCTCAATAGTGGCTTGTATATTGATAGCCTTCCTGATCATTCTTTCTAGTTTGTCATCAACATTGCATTTAATTTCGAATTGTGTTTTGATGCTTTCTAGGATACCTTTGCAGATGTGCGAGAATAAGTCGTATTTCAAATAAGTGTTTCCCCTAGAACTAAGCATCAAGAGCTGCTCGACTTGTTGCATGTAGTTTCAGATGTCGTCCATTTTTCTCATTTTTGTTGCGTTCAGAATGATTCAGTACTGGTTCTTGAAACTTTCATTTTCATAGTAATTAATGAAGTCTCCTATTAACAGTTTATAATCCCTATTTGTTTTTGCATCCAATAGCAAATAGTGTTGAGATGCTGCTCCAGTTAGGTATAGTGGAAGTCTTGCTGCTGCTGCTTGCTGGCTGACTTTCCTTTCTGCCATTGTTAATTTGAACATTTGAAGCCACCCAGCAAATGTGGGATTATAACCAACTACTTTTCTGTTAAATTTGGGTAGTGTTGCTTTGCAGGGAATTGTATCATTGGCTGTTAATTGCGTTAGAATCAAATTCTCATATTTTGGTTTCCTATGATTTGCTCATATGTCCTCCTCCTGCAGTTGTGTAGTCACTGCTTTCTTGATCTCATTTATTATTTTTTGTTTTTCATCATTGGAGTCTTCATCTGACTCTTTGAATGGTACCTCCTTTCAGATAGGCATGTGTGGCGCCTGTAGTTCACTGTCCTTTCTGGATTGGAATTCGACTTCATGAGATCGCATGTCATTTCTATTTTCTTCTTCTGTTAAACGTAGCAGTCTCAATTTGTCTTTGAGTTGTTCTAATTCTCCCGCCTGTAGATCATTGTCTTCAATTAACTGTCTGTTCGTTTTTTCTTCTAGAAACCTTTTGTTGCACTCTGAGAGTTGGTGAGTCAAGATTTTAATTTTTTTTTGAAATAACTGATTTTGTTCTAGTCGCATTTCCATGTTTACTCTGATTTCACTCAATATCAATTCATTTTGGCGTTCCATTTCTTTGACCTTCTTGGTCAATTGTTCTACTTGCTGCCTTAAGGTTTCCTCATTTTCTTCACTCTTTTTTAACAATACCATTATATCTAGTGGGTTTGTGTCTATGGGGTTCATCTCTGGGGATGAACTAAAGTATTGTAGTTCTGTATCTGTGGCGTCTGTTGCTGAATTTTCACCGAAGTACAGTGATGATTGAATGGTTCTGGGGGTTACTGCTTTCATTGCAGTTTTCTTTGCGCTACCTTTTCTGGTTTTTGTCAGTTTTCTTCTGGTTCATAGTGGCTTTCCCATCTCCAGGTTGCGATTCCAGGATCTCTGTAAAGTGCATTTGTTTGGTTCAGGGTATCTCTCTTCATTTCATTAGTAGTTGGTTTGTGTGAACAGCTCGTTGCTTTCATACTTTCACTCATAGCTTATGATGTTGTTTTACAGGTGGTTTAACTGAATGTTTCTTCTGTAGGTTTGCTGTTCTTGGCTGTCATGGTCGCCATGTAATATCCTCTACCAGGCTTTATCACTGTTTATCTACTGTTAACTTGTGACATTAGTTGTGTTATTGCGGGTAAGGATTTACTTGTTGTTACTGCTTGAATAGTTTCTTCAGTTACATTATGTAATCTCAATTAACTGTTCACTTTTTAGGTGACAAAGCCATGTGGTAACTTCTGCAGCAATCTTCAAGTGGGCATCTGCCTGAAGCGCATCTCCACATCCAATTTCACCACTCCATCCTTTACTTGAGTGCCACTTCTCAGCTCAATCAAAATAGCTTATGTGTATCCTCTATTAGCTCAGTGCTATTAGCTCAGTGCTTACTCAAGACATGGCACAACTCGACTTAATCTCTGTTGTGTAAAATTGTTGTATCTCTTTGCAACCAGAAACTGTCACTAGTTGTTCATTCAATATTACATGTAGCCATTACCAAAATATACTGGATTCGTTAAATAATTCTATTCAAACAACTTCCTAACCTACATTTACTATTACTACATGTAAGGTCATTATCAGTTGATTATAGGTCATTAATTTCAATCTGAAAATATATTAAGATAATACCTAAGGTTTGGTTATCCAACCATTTGTTGAGAGTTAATTATCTAATACTTGTAGTTGGAAATGCTAGTAAGCTAATCAAGAGAAAACCCCTATACCTAACTTAAGTGCACTTTTGTGGTCTGGCACAGAGACCCTTGAATCGTTCCCTGTGATGTATACAGACCACTACTAAACACTGCTCAATTAGCTCAACATCATATTAAATATCAAACTGTTAATAAGATGAAAATATAAGAATTCTAAGTAAAATTCTTTATCAACTCTTACAATAGTTTTAATTGTATTTATAGTAATTTGAAGAGAAGTACCGGTTGTTTCAAATTTAAACATCTGCCAAGATGGCAGCTAAAAATAATGTAAGCAACAATTGGTTGAAAATGTTTTTATCGACAGATACAATTATCTCTTTTTTGTCACATGTTATTCTCTTGGTTGGAATATACAAATCAAACTGAAATAATCACACTTGATCTAATCATAATATTTTTTAATCACTTCTTTTCGATCTTAGTATCTTCTGCAACGTTAGCAGTTTTATTTCTTGTTTTATTTTGGATGATGCTACACGCCCCCCTCAGCTTGCGTTATTTTTAGCACAGCTCGTTCTCCATGCACCAGAGTGTCTGCTTTGCGAATTATCGTTTCTGCCTGTTGATCAGACCATTTTGTTTTCTCGAATTCCGTCTGTTTTGTCATTTTCAGTACTGCCTCTCTCTCTGTTGTTACGGCATTTGCATATTTCAGGAAACGTGCCTCTCTGATGGCTTCTGCTATTGGTGTTATCTCTCTTAGCTCATTTATTTTCTGTGAGAAGATGTCATAATATTTTTGATATAGCTTTATTCCTTTAATGATGATCATGAGCGTCAGTTAGTCAAAAAGTATTTTTATCAACAAGCATAAATATCTCTTTTTTGACACATGTTATTTCTTGGTTGCATATTACAAATAAATCTGAAATAACACTAATTGATTTAATTACACTATTTTTAATCAACTTCTTTTCGATCTTAATCTCTTCCCTCAATGTTTGCAGCTTATTTATGATTTTATTTGGATGATACTACACTAGCATCACAGTCTAGAATGAATGTCTAACTGTAATTGGGCGTATTCAGTGATGGTCACTTTGTTAGCTCTTCCTTTATGTTATCCCATTCCTCTTGTTCTCACCAAGTCCATATAAAAGTCACTGATTTCCTTATTAGTTGTGTCATCTTTGCCATCTTTTCTGTGATATTGGGTATGAATGTCCCGTAATAATTAAAGAATCCCATTATCCTTTGTATGTCCTTTTTGTTATTTGGCTTCTCTATCTTCCAGATCTATCCACAGCTAAAACACTTTATGTCTCTTTCCCTGATATTCTTTGGTTTCCCTTCTTTGTTTTTTATATTGACGAATTTTTCCATCTTATTTTCCTTGAAGGGTTTAGTGTTTGCAGTCTGAGTTCTGTAGTTGTTTCGCCATTCTATACTTTTCTCTTTGTTCCACACTGCTTTCTCATAGATGTGGGCATTGTTTTCGATCATTGCCTGTATGTCTACAGCCTTTCTGATCATCTTCTCTAGTTTGTCATCCACATCACACTTGATCTCAAATTGAATTCTGATGTTCTCAGGCATCCCTTTGCATATGTGGGAGAAAAGGCCATATTTGGAGTATTTGTTTCCCCTGGACCAGAGTGTTACTAATTGTTCCAATTGCTGAATATAGTTTTGTACATTATCTGTCTTTCTCATCTTTGTAGAATTTAGTATAGTACAGTATTGGTTTTTCAAACTTTCATTTTCATAATATTCTACAAAGTCTCCTATGAACAATTTGTAATTAAATTTCACATTTCCTGCTAGATACAATGGGAATTCTACATATTACTATTCATTCTTTTAAATGATGTTCTTTGTTAAGTGCAGGTAGGGATGTACTGACCTCTGCTTAGCTCCAGCATAATATCTGTTGTCATTAACTTAACTTAATTCCAACTTACCAAATATTATTTAGATAATCCATTGTTGAAGCACTCCTCCATAATTCTGCTGTGACCTCCAGCAGATTCTGATCTCCAAATAATTCCACATGTGTATGCCATTGTAGATGATTGAGTAGTTCCAAGTCTCAGCTCAACAGAGTAACTTATGTGTTCCCTATCCTAACTCATTGGAAGGCTGGTTGTATCTGACTTAAGCTCATTTTGTAATGTGTAATTTTGTACTTTACAACCAGTGTAGCATCATCCAAATAATCAGAAATAAGCTGCAAACGTCGCAGAAGAGAATAAGATCAAAAAGGAGTTGATTAAAAATATTATAATTAGATCAGTTGTTATTATTTCAGATTAATTTGTAAAATTCAACCAAGAATAAAACGTGTCAAAAAAGAGATATTTGTGTCTGTCAATAAAAATACTTTTGACTAAATGACACTTACATTATTTTATAGCCGCCATCTTGGCAGAAGTTTAAATTTGAATTGACAGGTACTTCTTTTGGAATTACTATAAATACATTGAAACTCATTGTAAGAATTTGATAAAGAATTTTACTTAGAATTCTTATTTTTTTTCTCATTAATGGTTTGATTATTTAATACAATGTTGAGCTAATCAAGCAGTGTTTAGTAGTGGTCTGGAAGAAGATCGTTATAGAGGTTACCGCATGGCTTCATCACTTAAACAGTGAACAGTTAAATCGAGGTTACATAGATAAATGGGAGAAACTAGTCCAGCAGTAACAGCAAGTAAATCCTTACCCACAATAACACAGCTAACGTTATAAAGTAGCAGTAGATAAACAGTGATATTGCCTGGTAGAGGATGTTACAAAAGTGGGCAGCTTTATCATTATCTAATAAATACTGGATACATCACAGGGAACGATTCTAGGGTCCTTGTGCCAGACCACGAAAGTGCACTTAATTTATGTGTAGGGGTTTTCTCTCGATTAGCCGACTAGCATTTCTCTTCTACATGTATCAGATAACTAACTGTCAACAAATGGTTGGATAGCCAAACCCTAAGAATTATCTTAATATTATTTTAGATCTAAATTAGTGACCTATAATCAACCTATAAAATGACCGTACATGTATTTAATTGTAAATGTAGGTTAGGAAGTTGTTTGAATAGAATTTATTTAAATAAGCCAATATATTTTAGTAATGGCTACATGTAATATTTAACAAACAACTAGTAACAGTTCAGGTTGCAAATAGATATAACACTTTCACACAATAGAGTTTAAGTCAAGTTGTGTCATGTCTTGAGTAAGCACTGAGCTAATGTAGGGTACACATAAGCTATCTTGATTGAGCTGAGAAGTGGCACTCAAGCATTGGATGGAATGGTGAAACTGGATGTGGAGATCTGCTTTGGGCAGATGCCCACTAGAAGATCATTATGGAGGTTACTGCATGGCTTCATCACCTAAAGAGTGAGCAGTTAAATCAAGGTTACATAAGTTAACAGAAGAAACTAGTCAAGCAGTAACAGCAAGTAAATCCTTATCCTCAATAACACAGCTAATGTTATAAAGTAACAATAGATAAACAGTGATAATTCCTGGTAGAAAATATTACACCAGGCATTTTCACTAGCTGCTTAATAAATATCAGTTTAGACATTACTGAAAACTATTGGCTTGTATTTAATATAATTAATAAAGTAGATAATTACTTGCAGCTTCCTAACTTACATTAAGTAATAATACATGCCCAGTCTATTTATTGGTCTAATTATAGGTCACCTACATAGTCAAGATAATTTAACATGTATATACCCTACTGTGAACTAACTAGTTCTATCTCCAAAGTTTGTTATTTAATACATGCAGAATCAATAGTCAGCTAAACAGAGAAAAACTCCTATCCATACACCTACTGTAAATGCAGGTTCATGGCTTGGATCAAAGACCCTCCAATTGCTCCTGATGTGTGCCCAAGCCACTACTAATGCATCTACCATTTAGCTTGACATTCTTTAGTAATAAGCAAAACAAGTTAAATCTAAGAATAAGATTTCAGAAGAATTTACTTCAGTAACTTCCAAATTGATTTCTGCTCTATTTATAGTTTCAATTTCAAAAAATACCTGTCATTTGAAATTTGAATTTATTGTCTGCAAAAACGGCTAAGAATTGTGGAAGTGTTATCACCCCCTTTATTTTGCCAAATTATTTGTTGACAAGTACTAATTTGCAATATTGTTTCTTTGTTGCATTTTACAAACATAATGTTTATAATTTACTTTAAATTTATAATTGATAATTCCATCATTGACTAATCACCTGATCTTCTTTCTTTAGCAGCATTATGCTTTGGATTATGCTACATTACTTTAGTGATTGAATGTTTAGCTTTCCATTTAAATATTAAATAACCTGACAAAAATATACAAAGTAAATCCAGTAGAATTTTTTCATCATCAAATGTATAAATTGCATCATATTTATAATATATAATCGTAAACAATCAAACACTTGGCTAGTACCTCTTTCTATGCATTGCTGACAGCTTTAATGATTTACAGGTTTTTTCTCATCTTCTGTTAAGTATAAATGTCAGCATTAATTAGTGTGTGTGTTTCTTTTTGATTTTTGCCAAAAGTACTGCCAAGCAAATTTATATCAAATACTGCTTTATATAAATTTTTACAAATAATTAAAATTATAATAACCATGTTTGTACAATCAATTTTATTGCAATTGAGTCTTAGTTGTTTCCATTATTTCTCTTATTTTGGCCAAACATGGATTATGCCACACTACCACTAGTATTAGATGGTAAAAACAGACTGAAAGTAAATGTAATAATCAGATAACCAAGGAACATGAATGAAATGCTTGAGAGGCCATACATGTGAAGCACAGTGCACCTAGCATTTGATGAAGAGTTCACTCTCAAACCTACACAGATCATCATGGTATACAAATACCAAATAGCAGAAATACCAGAAGCAGGGATAATAGCAATACTGACTGTTGAAGTGAATGTGTTGAGAGAAAAAGAAAGAACAAAAACCTTGAGAAACAATTAGATCAAATGTTAAGAATGGCAAAAGTACAAAAAGTTCACATCATAATTATAACAAGATCAATGCTGGAGGAGATCCCCAAACATCTGTTAGATGCTTGCATGCAGATAGAAAATGTATTTCCCTAAGAGAAAAAACCATTGGACACAACAATATCAGAAATAATTTGGTTCAACCTACAAATTGATTACTGGGCACAAATCTACAGGATAATTGTTGACCCATGTATTGCAATATATTTATACAAGCAGGTCAAAACAATAGAGCTAACAATGGATGACAAAGATGTTGAGAAAGCAAACACACTTTTCATTGAGTGCAGTCTGACTCAAAGACAAGAACACCTACAGCAAATTCAAAAACTCAGGGAGAATATGAAACTACAGAAAAAGACAGAGGAAGAATGTCCAGTAATAGGGATAGAAGCACCATCACAAAAATTCCACAAAACAATACAATAGTGGTAGCACTAGTGGAAATAAACAGAGCATACAAACTAACCACACAAAAAGACTTCAAAGGCCTAATATTCAAAGAGAAAAATGTGCCAGAGATATGATATAGAACAACAGCATGGTTGTTAGCAATATTCACAATGGAAGACAAGGAAATCAAGCTGCCAATCTCACAACAGGTGACACAAGCTAACAAAAGGAAAAAGATTTGAAATAGCGTTATCTCTTATCAACATTCAAGCAAAAAACTGGCTCCTGAAAGGCCACATTGAAAAATGGGAACCACTGGACAAGACACAAAAGCCAATGCAGTTGATAGAAAAAACTATCAGTCACATAATAGCAAACAAGAAAAAATATCAATAGTAGAGATCACAAACAAAATTGGAATATGTCCAAGTGAGGTATCAATATTTGAAGAGCCAATGAAAAAATATATGTGGGGAGAGTAGTTAAAGGGACTCATATCCTGCGCCACAAAAACGCCTCTGATTGGTTGAGAGCTGGATTCGTAACACCTATTCTGATTGGTCTGTTTTATAAGTAATTTTAATTAGTTCTACACGCATGTAAAATATATTGACAATTCAGTAGCAAAATTTGTGAAAAATCAATATTGCTTCATTGAAAGGAATAACTGCTTTTTTTAAAAAATATTGGACCATTTGAAATTCAATATCGTCAGGGTTCATTTTGAAGTTAAAATTTTTGAGCTTCAAAATCCTCGTATTTTAAGACTCACAGCTACTTGAGACAATCTGTCCCCAAAACAAAATCGTTAATTACTGATTGTTCAAATGAATAATGTGTGTTCAGACGAGAATCTTTTGAACTACGTCAAAAAGANAACCTCAATTAACTATTCACTTTTTAGGTGACTAAGCCATGCGGTAACCTTTGTAGCGATCTTCTAGTGGGCATCTGCCCAAAGTGGATCTCCACATCCAATTTCACCATTCCATCCGATGTTCAAGTGCCACTTCTCAGCTCAATCAAGATAGCTTATGTGTACCCTACATTAGCTCAGTTCTTACTCAAGACATGGCACAATTCGACTTAATCTCTATTGTGTAAAAGTGTTGTTTCTATTTGCAACCGGAAACTGTTACTAGTTGTTCATTCAATATTACATGTAGCCATTACCGAAATATATTGGCTTAGTTAATTAATTCTATCCAAACAACTTCCTAACCTACATTTATAATTACTACATGTAAGGTCATTATAGCGGCCGATTATAGGTCATCAATTTAGATCTAAAACAATATTAAGATAATTCCTAAGGTTTGGTTATCCCACCATTTGTTGAAAGTTAGTTATCTGATACATGTAGAAGAGAAATGCCAGTCGCTAATCGAAAAGAAAACCACTACACCTAACTTATGTGCACTTTCGTGGTCTGGCACAGAGACCCTTGAATTGTTCCCTGTGATGTATCCAGACCACTACTAAACACTGATCGATTAGCTTGACATCGTATTAAATATCAAACCATTAATAAGATGAAAATATAAGAATTCTAAGTAAAATTCTTTATCAACTCTTACAATAGTTTTAATTGTATTTATAGTAATTTGAAGAGAAGTACCTGTCAATTCAAATTTAAACATCTGCCAAGATGGCGGCTAAAAATAATGTAAGCGACATTTAGTCAAAAATGTTTTTATCGACAGATACAATTATCTCTTTTTTGACACATGTTATTTTCTTGGTTGCAATATACAAATCAAACTGAAATAATCACACTTGATCTAATCATAATATTTTTTAATCTCACTTCTTTCTGATCTTAGTATCTTCTGCAACATTTTCAGCTTATTTCTGTTTTATTTTGGATGATGCTACAGCAATTAGGCGTATTTAGTGATGGCAATTTTGCTAGCTCCTCTTTTATCTTGTCAAGCTCCTTCTGCTCCTGCCATGTCCATTTAAATATCAGACCATTTTGTTTTCTCGAATTCCGTCTGTTTTGTCATTTTCAGTACTGCCTCTCTCTCTGTTGTTACGGCATTTGCATATTTCAGGAAACGTGCCTCTCTGATGGCTTCTGCTATTGGTGTTATCTCTCTTAGCTCATTTATTTTCTGTGAGAAGATGTCATAATATTTTTGATATAGCTTTATTCCTTTAATGCTGATCATGAGCGTCATTTGTGCGTTGGCTCTGATTGTGTGTGCTAAGTCTTCTCTGATTTGGTTGTCTGGGTAAAAGAACGTGAAAACTTTTCTCAAGCTTCGAGTATTTGCCACATCCTTATAGAAAAAGCTGATGTTATTTCTTACTTCTTCTTCTGTGATTGTGTTGGGGTCATTTTTGTTTAATATCATCATTGTGATGATTTCGACCCTTTTTGTGATGTCGTAGTATTGGTATCTTTTTTCCCATATATCCGTCCAGACTATATCGATTACTCCAGAAAATAACATTATAGCTCGTGGGTTTTTCGTTCTTCGATTTCCTTTCTAAGGTCTTTTAGTTGTACATTTATTGGTTTCCCATGTGTGTACAGCTGATCCGGTGTTATTGTGCCTTCAATATACACCCATTCTTTGTTATTGTTTTGCAGCAGTATCGCTTTCATTTTTTTGTGGTTGTCTCTGTTGATTATCACTTTTGCTTTCCTTTAATTGTTCACATATGATTTATACTCATGTAAGAATGTTTTGGCAACCTTAACGTCCTTTGGTACTCTCCAACATGGGAGGACCATTGGTATTGCGATAGTCTCTGGTGGTGTGCAGATGAGGAGTTTAGTCTCTATTTCTCATTCTATGTGCTGGTATGAGCATTCTGTAGTTGACGCTGTTGCTAGGCCTATGGTGGCAGGGTATTTCATCTTTACTTCGGGAATTGTATCCCAAAATGCTGTTGTTAGTCCCCTTTGACTTAGCTTTAATCGTAATTCTTCTGTCATTTCTACTTTTGAAGTGATGCATTTGACGTCTATAGTGAGTTGGTTGTATGGTCATAGTAGTTTCTCCAGTTCTGTTTGTGTAAATGCTTTGGTGAACATAAGTTTCATCGTCACTACTGTTTGTTGTTCTCTAATACACTGGAAGTTTCTTTCTTTTATATCTTTTGACTCTTTTGTTACTTTAATTTCGACCAGGAAGTGTTCATCGTCCATATCTATCCACTCAATGGTTTTAGCTGGACTGATTTCTCCCCACTTTTCTATGTTGATTCTATCAATTGTTTGTTGTGTCTTGGGGGATAGTAGTAATCTGGACGAAGTTAATAGTTGTTCTTCCTCTAGTATTTCTGCTTGGGACTTTGTAACCATTTCACATACTTCTACTAGTTCTGTGATGCCTCCTCTTTTCATCATTTTGGCACTTCGAAGGATCTTAGTGAATGTGCACCACAGACTATCTTTTTCGTACCATCCCATTTCATAGTCTAGTATGTTCTGCACGTTTTTCTGTGTTATTATGTTTCGAATTTCTGCTGTGCCTGCAAGCTTCCTTCTGATAATTTTTCTCGTTGTGAGCCATGGCTGGTTTTTCAGCTGTCTCATCCATGTTTCAGATGTTGCTCCCCACATGTACTGTCTCATATGCTTGTCAAATATTGTTATTTCACTGGGGCATATCCCTGTCTTGTTTGCAATGCTTACTGATGACATTTTTCCCAACGGATTTTCTTGCATGATTATTATGCTTAGTGTTTTTTCCATTGCTTGCACTGGCTTTTCTGTTCTATTTGGAGACTCCATTTTTCCAGTGTGGCCTTTTAGTAACCAGTTCTTTGTTTGTGTGTTAATCGGGGATATTGTGATTTCATATTTCTTTGATTTCGTTAACTTGTGGCGGGTTTGTCACGAGATCGGAAGTTTTAGTTCCACATCTTCTGTTGTAAATATGGCTAATATCCATGCTGTAGTTCTGTAATGTATTTCTGGTGCATTATTCTCTTCAAATACTAATTGTTTGAAGTCTTTTTTCGTGTTTAATTTGTAGGCTCAGTTTACTTCTGTTAGCGCCATTTTAAGTGATTTGTGGAACTTTCTGGATGGTGCATCGATTCTTATCTTTGGCCAGCCTTCTTCTACTTTTGTTGTAACTTCATATTTTCTGAAATCATTTGAATTTGCTGTAGGTGTTCCTGACGTTGAGTGAGGGTGCACTTTATAAAAAGTGTGTTTGCTTTCTCGATTCCTTCCATATCTGTTGTCAGCTCTATGGTTTTCGTTTGTCTGTAAAGATCGATTTGTGCCCAATAGTCTAATTGTAAATCCAGGCATATCAGCTCTGGGATCATTGTATTCTTGTCTGACTTCTCCCATGGGAAGATGTTTTCGCCTAGCTGACATGCATTTTCTAGGTGGTCAGGATTCTCTTCTTCTGTAGTTATTGTTATTAGTACCACTCTGACGTTTTGTACTCTTGCCATCCTTGTTGTGTCATCCACTTTCTTTTCTAGCGTTTTCATATATTCTTTCTGTTTCAGAATGTGTATAATTGTGAGGTTGTCTGCATCCATATTGATCTCCGGTATCTCTGCAATTTTGTCTTTATATGCCATTATTGCTTGGGCTGTTTCTAGTGTAAACGCATCATCAAATACGACGTGCACCATACTGCGCATGTATGGTCTCTCTAGTGTTTCATTCATTTCCTGTGGGTAACTGATAATAATGTTGACTTTCGGCCTATTATTGTCATCAAGCACAATTGGTAAGAATTTTCCTTCAACCTTCACGACTTTTCATATATGGATCTTTGTTTCTGGTGACAATTTTGCAAATGCATTGTAGTGCATCTTCAAAGTTCCCATGAAATACGGATGTAATGTTTCCCCATCTATTTTTGACATTTGTTTTTCTCTTTCTTTAGATCTAACTGTTCTTTCTGATGTTGTCTCTGAGGAGGCATGTAGCTGAGTCATCCTTAATGGTAGTCTACTGGTGCTTGGTTCACAGTCCAAAGGCTGTGAATCTGTGCTGATATTTTCGACTGCTTCGCCCTTGAATCGGCTCGCAGTTACTCATATTGGCACTTGACCAGCTGTGGTTCCAGATGAGATGACGTTAACCTTGAATCGCTTTCATATCTCCACGGTTCTTCCACCACTTACACCTTCCTCTGGATCTCCTCGTGTCTCACCGCCCTTGAATAGGCGTTGTGGACTATGGGAAAAAAGTTGTGCTGCGCACCAGTTTTCTGCGTGCCCTTGAATCAGCGGTGCAGATCCCTGGTGGGAGAGGCTTTTTGTCCGTTTGTCTCTCTGCCCTTGAATCGGCCTTGAGGACTACTAGGACGCCGTCTCACTCTACGTCATCTATTCATCAGCTCTTTGTTCTCATCCCTTCTGCCTTTGATTTGACTTCCGGTTTGAGAACTTCTTTGTATCCTCCTCCTCCTGTTTGTTGTTGAGAGTCCCTCTGTCTGCTGGGCTCTGCGCACTCTCTTCTTCATCAGTGGGTGCATCATTTCCTTCTAGTTTCCTAAATGCAGTTAATAAATTTATATCCCATGTCTCAGGGTCATATATAGGTTTATTTCTCACTGCCCTCTGAGGCAGTATTCTTTTTCTCAGGTCAGCATCCGTGGTTTCCGGTGTGTATTCATCATCAAATTCTTCTTCATGTACACTATCTAATTCATACATATCGTATATGACCTCATTGCCATTAATTTGGCATATTTTAAATTCAGCATTGTCATCTATTTTTGTTTCTTCAATGTCTGCTGTTGCTCTCTTCAGGTTTTGAAAATGTAAAAGTCTATTGTTATCTAGCATGTATTCATTGTTCAGTAGTGTTTGTGTTATCATGTGGGGGCCGGACCATACTGTTTTCAACTTCCGGACTTGGTTTGTGTCTATGAGTTTAATCAGTGTGAATGTGTATACCTTATCGCCTACCTTATGTGCATGACCATAAATTTTTTTATTATAATTGCATTGTTGTCTCACTGCCGACTTCTTTATGTTGTGACACATCATTTCATGGATTCCTGTGATCTGATTTCTTAGTTGTTGTATGTATGTGTTATCCAATTTCCCGCTGTAATTGGTATACTGCATTGAGAGCAGGGTTGTTGCCTCTCTCCGGAACATGGCTTTGAATGGTGATACTCCAGTTGTTGCATGTACCGAGGTGTTGTAATAGTATTCGATCATTTCGATAACCTCTCTCCATTTATTTCCTCCTATTCGTGTTGTAGCCACTCTAATCAGCTTAATCAATGTTCAGTTAAGTCGCTCCACCACTCCGTTTGCCTGAGGGTGATAGGCGGTTGTCCGTTCACTTGTGATTTCCAATAATTTTGCCATTTCTTGGAAAAGTCCACTTTTGAATTGAGGCCCTTTATCTGTTATGATCGTCTCCATTGGTCCCAGTCTCAATATCCATTCTTTTAAAACTAGCTCAGCTGTGGTTTCTGCTGTGGTGTTCCACATCAGGACCATTCTCGCGTATTTGGTGAAGTTGTCCACCATTACTAGTAGGTACTGATAACCTTTGGCGTCTTTTGATAGCATCTCTAGATCTATGTGAACTATTTCATTGGGTTGCGTTGTGATGATTTTCTCTAGTGGTGCTCATTGTCTTGTAAAATGCTGTTTGTTGTTTAGGAGGCATGTCGTGCATTTGTTAATGATGTCTTCCACGACTTTCTTGATGGCTGTTGTTATGAAACGAGCATTAAATGTTTTCTCCATTTGTGTTATTCCCAAATGGCCCTTCTTGTGGATCTTCCATATTAGTTCCCTCTTGAAGTAATCTGGTATCGCGATTAGGTTATTTCCGGCTTCAACATATAGCAGTCCATTCTTGTTGATCTTCCACTTGTAACGTTCATAATATCCTGCTGTTATTTTAGATAGTGTTGTTTGCGGGTCTTTGATCTTCTTCATAATCTCGCTTAGGACTATATCGCCTTTTTGATTGTACACTATCTCTTGTTGTGTTATTTCCTCTCTTATGAGTATTCGTAGCACTGCTTGACCCTTATTATCGACATTTATCTCTGGTCGACATTTATCTTTGGTGTGCGGCAGGAACTGAAATTGTTTCTTTTCTCCATCTGTTTTTGTTGCATCTCTTTGGTACTCTGGGAGTGATGTCCAGAAATCCGCGTTGTTGTGTAATGTGCCTTTTCTGTGTTGGATCGTAAATGTGAATTCATTTAGATACTCGATCCACCAGGACACTATTCCGGATTTGTCTCCCGAAAATTTTTTCAACCAGGCCAGACCACTATTATCTGTTCGTACTCTAAACTCCCTTCCTATGAGGAAGTGTCGAAATTTTTTGATGCTTTCAATCAGCACGAGCATTTCTACTTTAGTGGAGCCGTAGTTCTCTTCGCTGGCCCTCAGCTTGCGGCTGAAGAACTGGATGGGTACTTCTTTCCCATTTCTCATTTGGCCCAATGTTGCTCCAATTGCCACCTTACTTGCATTGCAATCTAATATAAATTTCTCATTGTAATCAGGTGTGTTGAGGGAAGGTAATTTCGCGAGCTCTTCCTTGATGTTGTCAAGTTCCTCCTGTTCTTGCCACGTCCATACAAATGGAACTGCCTTCCTCATCAATCGAGTCATCTTTGCCGTTTTTCCAGCTATGTTTGGGATGAAGGTTCTGTAGTAATTGAAAAATCCCATGATTCTCTGTATATCCTTTTTATTATTTGGTTTCTCTATCTTCCGGATCATCTCTCTGGCATTGTCCTTCATGCATATCCTCCCTTTTTCTATCATTCTTCCGAGGAACACTATCTTTTCCTTCAGGATGTCACACTTATTTCCGTTAATTCGGAGTCCCGCATTTTCCAGGATCGTCAGTGTCCTTTCCAATTTTTCCAGATGTTCTTGGACTGTGTCACTTGTGACTATGATGTCGTCTATATAGGCGTCGACTCCCTCTTCCATTTGATGGGTCTTGTTCTTAAGTACCTTTGTTATGTATCTCTGGAATGTTGCTGGTGTGTTGCAGAGTCCAAACGCCATATATATCCATTCGTAGAGCCCGTATGGGGTTATGAATGCTGTCTTTTCTATATCCTCTTCCTCCATTTTCACTTGCCAATAGGCCTTGCATAAATCTAGAGTTGTGAAATATTTATGTTTGCTGGCTTTGTAGAGCATGTCCTCTATTCATGGTAAAGGGTACGAATCCTTCTTTGTCACTTCATTGAGTTTACGGAAATCAATACATAGTTGGTACTTATTTCCCTGCTTTATGAACATGGTTGGTGCTGCGTATGGGCTTTCACTCGGCCGGATGATCTTATTGTCAATTAGTTCTTCTAGTATTTGATTGTATTCTTCCTTTAGCTGCTCGGGTACTCTTCTAACCAGCAGTTTGATCAGTTTGTCTGTTGTTGTGACGATTTTGTGTTTTTCACCTATTGCCTGACCAAAACTTATCTCTCCATAGTTGAATATATGTTTATGCTTTTCTAGAAGTTTCTTAATTGCGTGATGTCTCATTCTTCTAGATGTTGATAATCTTCATCATTTATCTCGGGTATCCTGTGTGTATCTTCCTCTTCTGCTTTTGTCCCAACGCCCTTAAGTCAGCTTTTGGGAGTACTAGCAACTTTGATGGTGTTCGTCCACTTGCCCTCGAGTTGGCCATGTGGAGTACTATCCACTTTCCTTTGCAAGTCCTTGAGTCGACCATGCAATTTACTTGCTCCATTGTCATCTTCCATTGCCTTCCAAATGAGTCTGATGTTGGTTCTAATGTACTTCCCGTATATTCTTATCTGGGATCTTTTCAGATTCACGTTCTGGTTCGTAGCATTGAGTATTGGTACCCTTCCTTTTCCGTTTTTTATCGTACAGATGCTAGACAGCATCGAAACTCATTTGGTGTTAATGCCTTTATGGTCATATAGCATTATATCAGCTGTGATATTATCTTTCGTCTCGATTGTGTGCATTTTCCACTGATGCGGCTGTAGATGAATGTCTTCTTGCAGTTGAAATGTGATTGTTCTCTGTTTTTCCTGTTCCTCTTTGATTTCCATTTCCTCTTCTTTTACCTTTATTGTTTTATTTGCATAGTTAATGACACAACCATTCTTTGTCAGAAAATCATTTCCCAGTATAACTTCGTATGGTAATGCATTGTTGTGTGTATCCACTGTAGCATCACCCAAAAAGAAATAAGCTGCAAACAAAGGATTAACGTTGAATGATTACAGTGATTAAATATAATCAGAAATATGATTGTAAAATTTAGTTAATTATCTTATTTATTTTGTAAGATGCAACCAAGTTACAATATTGTGCAATTTGAGAGAAACACTGTAGCCGATTAAGTACTATTTGACAAATTGTAACAAGGGAAATAACGCTTACGTAAGAACAGCCATATTTGCAGAAGATTTATTTGAAATTCAAAATCAGCAGGTACTTTAAAATTTTTAAATAAATAGCTTTGAATTTAACGAGAAATTTGATGAACAATAAATTCTTCAGAGTTTATTTTATTTTCATTCTTTGTTTATCTGGTTTGATTATTTAATAAAATGTGCAGCTAGGCAAGTTGTGTTGAGTAGTGGCTGGATTCCATCATGGGATCGATTCGAAGGGTCCTTGTGCCAGTCAAGAAACTGCACTTATGTTACGGTTAGGAGTTTTTCGATTCTTGCCTAGTTTGACTATCGATCTATACATGTATGAAATAATAAATGCTTGAAACAACTGGATAGTCGAACCCTAGGAATATATATATTCTTAATAGTAGGAGACTTGACTATAATCGACCGAATAAATGACCTTACATGTATTGTTACTAAATGTAAATATAGGAAACTGCTATCCATTAATTAATTTACTAAGCCAGTAATTTTACGGTAATGGCTACTTTAATATTACTTAAATGCAGTTAGTGTCAATGCCTGGTTGCTTTACTTAATCAAACCAACAAACACTTTTCAAGATTGAGTTTAAGTCAGTTACAACTTGACATGAGTTCACACACTGAGCTAAAGTAAGGTACACATAATTAGTCCTCATTGAGCTGAGACGGTGCAGTGGATTTGGTCAATCATTCATGAAGGAGAGGAACAGTGATGTGGAGATCAGCATCGGGCAGTAGCCCACATATAACATCAAAGAGGAAATGTCATGCAGCTTCATCACCTAAATAGTGATAATTAGTACTCAGTTAACCTAGCTAGTTAAGCAAAGAGGAAAAGCTTGGTGGTTCATTAATGTAGTAGCTCCTCACCCGCAATTTACTGAGTGATAGTTATTAGCAATAATACATGGTGCAAATAGGCCAGGTGGAGGATGTTACACCACCACCACCAAAGGTTGTTTGAACGTTGTGTTCGCAATTCTCATTTGTGCAATGTTTATCATTCCCTTTGTGTCAATATAATGCCCTGACGCGTTAATTAATCTCTTGTTACAATTCTTCATATCTTCTTGTTGGAATCCCAATTTCATAGCGCATTCATCAGTAATTATAGATGTTGCTGCTCTGGTATCAATTGTCGCTTTTGTCATCACTCTGTTAATGGCTATTGTTATCATATTCATCATGTCGAGGTTTGTTAGGATCATTATTGATGCACAGTTGTCATGAGTCAGCGCTCTACTTAGTTTTCCGACTCCTCGTTGGTTGGTGTTGCTTCGTCCATTTCGTCTTCCATTTGTAGTACGTCCTCTTCATCATAGTATGCTTCTTCGTCACCAATGACGTTTATCTGCTTTGGGCAGTCCGGTTTTTTGTGTCCTTTCTGTCCGCAACCATAGCATTTAACATCCTTTTCTTTTACTTTCCTCATTTTTCCATCCTTTCCCTTTACTTTTATTACTTTCTCTTGTTTCACTTCAGAGTAGTTTTTATTGGGGGTGCGCGACTTGAAGTTGCTCTTCCATATTGGTGTGTCTCTGTACCATGCCGCTTTCTCGTATATCTCAGCATTATTCTCAGTAGTGGCTTGTATATCGACAGCCTTCCTGATCATTCTTTCTAGTTTGTCGCCGACGCTACTTGTTGGCTCACTTTCCTTTCCGCCATTGTTAATTCGAAAATTTAAAGCCACTTGGCAAATGTGGGATTATAATCATCTACTTTGCCATTAAATTTGGGTAGTGTCACTTTGCATGGAATTGTATCATTGGCTGTTAATTGTGGTAGAATCAAATTCTCATATTTCGGTTTCCTATGATTTGTTCATATGTCCTCCTCCTGCAGTTGTGTGGTCACTGCTTTCTTGATCTCATTTATTATTTTTTGTTTTTCAACGTCAGAATCTTCATCTGATTCTTTGAATGCTACCTCCTTTTGGATCAGCATATGTGGCGCCTGTAGTTCACTGTCTTTTCTGGCTTGGAATTCGATTTCATGAGATCGCATGTCGTTTCTATTCTCTTCCTCTGTTAAGCGTAGCAGTCTCAATTTGTCTTTGAGTTGTTCTAATTCTCCCGCCTGTAGGTCGTTATCTTCAATTAACTGTCTGTTCGTTCTTTCTAGTTCCTGGTTTTTCTCTTGCCATCACTGGGTTTCTTCTAGAAACCTTTTGTTGGACTCCGACAGTTGGTGAGTCAAGATTTTAATTTCGTTTTGAAATAACTGATTTTGTTCTTCTAATTGCATTTCCATGTTTACTCTGATTTTGCTCAATATTGATTTATTCTGGCATTCCATTTCTTTGACCTTCTCAGTCAATTGTTCTACTTGCTGCCTTAAGGTTTCCTTGTTCTCTTGACTCTTTTTTAACAACACCATTATATCTAGTGGGTTTGTGTCTATGGGGTTCGTCTCTGGGGGTGAACTAAAGGATTGTAGTTCTGTATCTGTGGCGCCTGTTGCTGAATTTTCACTGAAGTATGGCGATGATCGAATGGTTCTGGGAGTTACTGCTTTTGTTGCAGTTTTCTTTGCGCTACCTTTTCTGGTTTTTGTCATTTTTCTTCTGGTTCGTAGTGGCTTTCCCATCTCCAGGTTGCGATTCCAGGATCTCTGTGAAGTGCCGTTGTTTGGTTCAGGGTGTCTCTCTTCATTTCATAAGTAGTTGGTTTGCGTAAACAGCTTGTTGCTTTCATACTTTCACTCATGGCTTATGATGTCGTTTTGCGGGTGGTTTAATAGAATTTTTCTTCTGTTGGTTTGCTGTTCTTTGCTGTCATGGTCGCCATGTAATATCCTCTACCAGGCTTTATCACTGTTAATCTACTGTTACCTTGTAACATTAGCTGTGTTATTGCGGGTAAGGATTTACTTATTGTTACTGCTTGACTAGTTTCTTCTATTACATTATGTAACCTCAATTAACTATTCACTTTTTAGGTGACGAAGCCATGTGGTAACCTCTGTAGTGATCTTCTAGTGGGCATCTGCCTGAAGCGGATTTCCACATCCAATTTCACCATTCCATCCGATGTTGAGTGCCACTTCTCAGCACAATCAAGATAGCTTATGTGTACCCTACATTAGCTCAGTGCTTACTCAAGACATGGCACAACTCGACTTAATCTCTATTGCATAAAAGTGTTATATCTATTTGCAACTGGAAACTGTTACTAGTTGTTCATTTAATATTATATGTAGCCATTACCGAAATATATTGTCTCAGTTAAATAAGTTCTAGTTGAACAACTTCCTAACCTACATTTACAATTACTACATGTATGGTCATTATATCAGTCGATTATAGGTCATCAATTTAGATCTAAAACAATATTAAGATAATTCCGAAGGTTTGGTTATCCAACCATTTGTTGAAAGTTTGTTATCTGATACATGTAGAAGAGAAATGCTAGTCGGCTAATCGAGAGAAAACCCTTACACCTAACTTATGTGCACTTTCATGGTCTGGCACAGAGACCCTTGAATCATTCCCTGTGATGTATCCAGACCACTACTAAACACCGCTCAATTAGCTCAACATTGTATTAAATAATCAAACCATTAATAAGATGAAAAATAAGAATTCTGAATAAAATTCTTTATCAAATGCTTACAGTAAGTTTCAATGTATTTATAGTATTTCAAAAGAAGTACCTGTTGATTTAAATTTCAAACTTCTGCCAAGATGGCGGCAATAAAATAACGTAAGCATCGTTTTGTCAAAAGTATTTTTATCGACAGATACAATTATCTTTTTATTGACACATATTTTATTCTTGGTTGCATTTTACAAATTAATCTGAAATCATAGCAACTAATTGATTGTAATATTTTTTAATTAACTCCTTTTCAATCTTAGTCTCTTCTGTGACGTTTGCAGCTTATTTCTGATTAATTTTGGATGATGCTACACTAGCAGCTGCTCCCCACTTTGGTACTCCCAACTGCTCCAAGTATCTTTTATGCTTCTTACTTACTGCTCCTAGTGCTCCTACTACTACTGGGACTACTTTAACCTTCTCCAATTTCCACAACTTTTCTATTACCTCTGACAACTCTTTATACCTGTCTATCTTCTCTTTCTCATCGCTTTCTACATTCCTGTCCTTTGGTACTGCTATGTCTGTAACTGTTCCCAATCTTTTCTCTTTGTCTACTACTACTATGTCTGGCTTCCACGCTTCTATCACCTTGTTTTTCTGTATGTTGAAGTCCCACAGTATCTTAACCTTCTCATTTTCTATGATGCCCTGTGCTTGTGCTCATACCACTTGTCTCCTCCTTCTAACCCATGCTGCCTGCGCAAACTCCAGTGTACCATTCTTCCCACCTTGTCATGCCTGAACTTCTATTCATTCTGTGCCAACTTCTCACACCCTTCTATCAGATAATCTACTTTCTTTGCCTCTTTCTTACATAGCCTACACTTATCACTTAATTCTACTCTTCTGTCTATATGCTTCTTCAACCAGTTTGTTCTTATTGTTTGCTTCTGTGCTGCCATTATCAGTGCTTCTGTTTCTCTTTTTAGTCCTGCCTTCTTTAACCACTTGTTGCTCTCTTCTCTGTCACACATTTCTTTGTTCCTCCAGTACTCTCCATGCATCACCTTCTGCCCATACTTGGTTTGTCTCTCTGATTCCATCCTAATCTGGTATACCTTCTTTCCTTCACTCTCAGTTATTATCTTCCTTAACTCCTTAGTGACCGACCTCCAGTATGGACCCCTTAGGTTGCTCTTCTATATATTACTTTAGCCCTAGTGCTTCTGCTTCTACAGTTTCCTCCACACTTAGCAGTCCTTTTCCTTCTTTATGCCTTGCCATGTATAACCTATCAACATCTCCATTTAAGTTGAAAGCTCTCTCTTATTGTAGTACCTTCCTTGTCTCCCTGTCTAGCTCCCTAAGTTCATTCTTGTTCTATCTAACTATTCATGCCAAATATCTCAACACCTGTATCACCCATGAATTAATTGCTTTTATACTATTCTGCCCATTCAATGCTGACTTCTGTAGTACCTTCCTTACTCTCCTTTTGTATTCTTTTCTTAGACTCATCTTCATTCCTCATGATCTGTCCTGTCCTTCTCTATTACTCCTAAGTATTTATCCCCACTGCACGTCTCTAAACCATTCCCATCCACACACTTGCCTCTAGTTATTGTCACTGCTGCACACTTTCCTAATCCTTAATCAATCCCAGGTAAAACGTTTTGCAATTGGATTTAGATTTTTAAATTTGGAACTTTCATTTTGTTTCTAATCTTTTTGAGTATTCTAATTATATAGATTTATATGTATTTGTACAAACTTATCCTTAGTGTTAAAATAAATCAGACAAAGAATCTTTTATTTGTTTTATTGTAGTTAATTTCCTCTAACTTAAACAATCTTTGAAATTTTCATTGGCATAGCATAACTTTAGGAGAAATGTTACTTATTAACCACTTTCAAATAACAGAGATACAACTTCCATCACAGAATTTTAGGAAAAATAGTAGGGAAATTCTCCTAACACAGAGTGCTTTCACGTGTGCTATTATATTACATTGAGAGCAACACTTAACAATTTTTTTTCCCTTCAATGGAGTGCAAATTATTATTGCAAATCAATATAGCTACTTAAGCTAGGAATTATTCCTTGAGGAAACATTACTGCAGGAAATCAAATAACAGTAATTTTCACTGAGGTTTACATCTAATTTTTATTTAGTGACATAATAGAAAACAATTGAACAACAATGTATGTTGATTTTGCTCATAATTAGTGTAGTAATTTATTATTTATTGAAGGTAGTTGGCCAGATTTGTTATTTGGTCGTAGAGGACAATAGCACGAAATAATTAATATAGTTTTGAGACTATTATTAATTCACTGTTTAGTTTTAATCATATTTTTAGTATATTGGTTTAGTACGAGTCTGGCCTAGTTTGGATAATCTAGCATGTCAGACATAGTAGGTGAAATTGGATACCTTTTAGGGTACTAAAAATATTCAATAGGATAAGTTGATTATTATGACGTAGTAAATTTCTGAGTTGTAATCTTATTAAAAAAATCCGATTTTATAACACAATGAACTATTCCATTGAGGCAAAGCAATAATTTTTTTCAGGTTTGTGCCATATTGGGTCGCATTCACACTTTGTTACATGACGTCATCCAGATAAATTATGACAAGCGATAATACGCAAAAAATTCAATTAAGTTCACAGAATTTCGGTAAACCAGCAAGCAATGATTGTAATGACAATGAACAAATTACCTTAGAGTAGCTGAATATTTTAAATGTAAACACACAATTGTTATTTACCATTATTGGCAGGTATTTTTAAATATAAAAACTAATTAGACGCCTTGCTGCAGTTAATTGATCTTCACTGTTAATTAATTGTTTCGCAAGTTGATTTATAATTTCCTTGAAAACAAATCGATTCATTACATTTGACATTTTCTCGCAATTAATCTCTCAAGTTTTTAGTAAAAATTATTTTGAAACGATCCTAATTTAGTATTAATGTATATGTATTATGCATCGAATTTTCGCACTTATTATGAAACCTGATTTAAATATTAGTGTGACACTAGAAATTTTTCAACAGTCAGTGCAATGATTTTTCCAAATTTGCTGCTATAATGCAGGGTTTTCTTTTTGTTCCATACAAATTTGATGATCTCTTTAATGGAATTGCAACAAATCTAATCAAAAGTATCGAAGATGATATTCCATCTTTATTACTTATACTTCCAATTGGAGCATGCATAAATGAATAATCATTTAGTTCTTTGAAGAGACTTATAACCTGCAGTCATATTATCATGGCAACAAGCGATTTAAGGCATTGCTTGTACAAAAATGAAGTTCGAATAGGCATCGTCATCAATTCAACACCAAGGAGAGAGAGTAACGCTTAATGGATAATTTTGGAAAAAACTCAGGCAACCAGAGATGGAATCAGATCTAACATTTTAAGATCCGACCTGGATCCGAAACTTCAAGATCTGGATCCGGGCTGATCCAAATGTTTAATAAAATTTTAGTTTTCAATCCGAAACGGATCTGAATTTAAATAAGTATTCTAACAATAAATAAACATGGACTTAAAAAATATTTATATTTTTTTAAATGGGAATAGGAAATTTTAAGTGATTCAACACTATTTTGAGATAAAAAATGGACATATACTTACGAAATAGTGCATGCAAATAAACTTATTTGCAAGCTTTGTAATACTCTAGTTCCTAAAATTGTCATTAACTATAATCGTAATATATTTATAGTTTAAATAGTTGAGTTTCTTATAGTATTACCTCCCGTATTAATTTTTTAAGCCCAAATTCAAAAATAACCACTTTGCAATATTTATATGAATTAAAGTTGTTTCAAACAAGATAAATTTACTTCAAAATTGCAGCTAAGGCGATGAAAACAAGAATAGCACAAATAATGGCAAATTAAAGAACAACTCCAAAATTTATATTGCAAGCCATTAAAAAATTGTTCTAAAGTGTATTAAAATCAGTGATAGAAAAATTAATTTTTCAAACAAAATTTGAGATTTAAATATAACTGAAATTGGATACTGAATTGGATTAACACTTTTAAATTACATAACAGAAACATTAAATAAATTAATACCCTATTAATAGTATGCCGACGGTATGGTGCCATAAACATTTTTGTATTAGTGATTATAATAAAGACAAATCTTCTGAGTACTAAGTAGTGATGTGCGGGCCGGCCGGCGGCGCGTGGTCCATGTGCTCAGGCGGGCTAAAACTTTAACGGGTGGGCCATAGGTGGGCTGAGATCTTAACGGGCTGGTATAGAGAAGAAAAGATAAAAGTATTGTAAATCTATTCTGTTTACTATATCTCAAAACACAATATCTCTGTTTACAATTCTGCTATACCTCAAATCACAACTTTACTATATCTCAAATCTACCACAAGTAAATTTAATAGCTGAGGTATCAGCTGATACTAATGTTTTTATTGGACTTGGAGTAATTTACAGGTACACAATAAAATCACGTGATTAATGTGCAAGTGCGTTGGACGATGTGATTAATGTGCAATGCATGTGTGGGCGGGCTGGGTCTTAACAGGTGGCTCAGTGTTGAACAGCGGAAGTATTCCACTTGCTTCTCTGTGCTCTGCTTTTTCTTTGACATACATATTAGAAAGAATAATGTTCTTCCATTTGCAAGCTTGTACAAACAAGTGTTTTCGTTGATTTACTATTTTATTATTATGTGATTGCTAACATGAATCGCATTTTCAGATTTGAAGTATTCATCACCAAGTTTATAAGTTGTTGGAAAGAATAAGGCGGAACCATTTGTGTGAAAAATGAAATTCAAGAACAAAATTTCACTTAGATTGAGATTATTAACACGCTTAAATTGAAATTTAATGTAAAAATGTTTGTAATTTTTAAAATGTACAACTACACAAGTTTTAAAAATTTCATCTCTGTAGGCAACTATAATACATTTATATTGAAATTATTTTCTAGTCATGATTTATGTGTATATATAGCAGATGAAGCGAATGGATTCTAAAGTTAAATGAGTATGTTTATAAAAGGTTTACCAAACAAAAGCTCGGAATTAACCAGAGTCGCATAGGCACCGCGAGTGGGGTGGCAAGAAGGGGCAGCTGCCCTCTTTCATTGTGAGTTGATTGAATTGATTGGCAAATCGAAACTCGGAATTTCATAGTAATATTTGACTTAAATAAATTTAAAATGTATTAACTATTGGGCTAAATGCATTGGAACATATTTTTACTGTATCAAATACATTTATCCATTTTAGGTGAATAAAAATTTTCCTAGATCCTTATAAAAAATCTTTAATCCTTTAATTCTTTGATTAAAATCTGGAAAATAATGGTGTTATTTTGAAATTTACTTCCATTTGAAATGCATTATATCAGATATATAGTGTTCCTATAACAGATATAGTAAATATTGATTTCAAAATATTTCAGTGGTAGAAAATAACAAACCATAGGCCTATATTCTTATATTTTTACACATGGGATGGGAGATTAATGCAGATTCTAGCACATTACTTCGGATAATCGAATGCTTGGAAAATCATCTCCTTGTTCTCTTTCAATTTAATGATTAAATTTCCTCAAAAATAAATTGATTTGAAATAAAATATTTTTTCAACAAATACAGGTTTCTAAAATACCACACTTCACACGTGCAAAAAAAAATGTTACCCCTGCTTTAAGAAGTTTATCACGGTGCCCTTAATTAACATATACAATGAATGAAGTTAAGTTTATAATAAAGAAGTTATGCTTTTGTTGAAATAATATAGAGACATTCAAATGAAGTTATTTCAAAATAGACTCTATGTATTGACATTCGACCGGAAATATTGATATTATTGTATTACACTGAATGAGGATCACACACAAAAAATCAGGGTTTCAAAGCAGGGCCAAATATGAAGCTGTTCCAGCTCCGGTTCAGGAGCCCATTCTTATAAAAATTTGGCTCTAGCTCTGGAGGTGTTGGATCATTACAAGAAATTTATGCACTCGTCAATACCGTTTTCAAAAAGGAAATTATTGAATTACTATCTCCACTTGCAATCTTAAACTGTAAGCGAAAAGAGTTTTTTCGATAATACTTTTTCAAAGTTATTTGTACATTTAAAACAGCGTTTCATTGGTACGTGTATATTACTGCAATTGTGATAATACAGAAGTTCAGATTCTTGCCTCAACTTACTCGGGAGACCATGAATTATTGTTCAAAGTTTGTAATGGTGTGGAGTGCAATATGGAAGTGTAGCTTTCGCAGGATTGTTCACATCACTGGTACTCTTCTAAGCTCTTAATATGCTGGGATTCTAGAAAAGGTACTCTTGCCACTCATTACAAGTGATCAATATATCTGCAGGATGGTGCTCCATGGCATACCTCAAAAGAAATGACAAATTTCCTGCTAATAACGGGGTTGCTATCCTTGCTGACTGGCTTGGCCAATCTCCAGACTTTAGCATTATCGAAAATATGTGGAAAGAGGTCAAATATCGAATTGGACAGCATACTCTTCACACTAAAGACGAGCTGTGGAGCGCAATAAAGAAAAAATGTTATGCAATTCCCAACAGCTTTATTGAAGACTTTTTGCTTCAATCCCTGATCACTCCTATTCACTCAAAGGGACACCCTAAAAATATTTGAAGAGACAATTTTTTTGCTAAGTGCTTGTATTGTATCAATTATTAATTTATGTATCTTATTTTGATTTAACATTTTTTGGATTTGCTAATTTGTTAAATTTTTTCAGATGGCTGAATAAATTTTTCCAATAAAAGTTTATTTCTAATTTTGATTAAAAATTAATAGCCAATTGTTATTCTACATATTTTATGGTATTGGAAATACAAATTTCCTTTCTTAATCAAAGTAACACTTAGTTATAATTTTAGGCACTCTCTATCCAATGAATATTCATTATTTATTCAAAATAGCAAGTTGGTCCAATACATATTTTCAGTTCATGCATATATATATATATATACATCAAAATTTAGCAAAGTTTATCCAGACTCGAAAATTAAGAACAACTACTTTATGCATATTGAAGAAAAATTTAACAAGAAATTACTATCTCTAAGAAACAATAATAAAATTTCATCTGAAATCTACAACAAAATTCGCAGCACAGGAAGTCAACCAGCTAGACTTTATGGACTTGCAAAAGTACATAAAGACAATAAAGATCCTCCAATGAGACCAATGGTTAATTCAGTAACTTCAAACTTGAGCAAATGGCTTGATAGTATTCTTAAGGAATTCTTACCAAATAAATATGTACTATCCGACTCTTTTGAATTTATTGATGAACTCAACACCTTTTACAAAAGAAATCAATTTAAAAAATTTATTGTTAGTTACGACGTTAAAAGCCTTTTTACTAACATACCTGTTAAGAAGACTATAGAACATTTAATATCAATTATTCCTCAAGAAAAGATCGACATCGAAATGAATACTTTAAAAGAACTTTTGAAAATGGCATGCTTAGATAATTCTTTTCTTTTTGATGGCTCAATTTATAATCAAATTGATGGTATGTCTATGGGATCTCCCTTAGGCCCAACCATGGCTCAATTTGCAATGGACATTATTGAAAGGAATTTTACTAATCATGATTTTCTATTTTATAAACGATATGTTGATGATATCTTTGCTGTGTTTAGTAACCAAGATGAAGCAAATAATTTTTTAAAATATTTAAACAATCAAATGACTGAAATTCAATTTACAATGGAAAATCAAATTGACAACAAACTAATATTTCTAGATACTCAAATTTCAAATCATCATAAAACTTTTTTTTCAAGTTATCATTTCAAAATCACCAACACTGGCTTATACATACCATTTACATCTTATTGTGACAAGAAATATAAAATTAACAGTGTCAAAGCAATTTGTAAAAGAATTTATGCAATATCATCTGATTACAAAGTTCTAACATCAGCACTTGACACATTGTACACAGTTTTTGAAAACAATGGTTATCCGCATAAATTAATTAAGAAAATTATCACTAAACAAATTTTACAACAAAGTTAACAACTCAATTATTGCAAGATCAAGAGAAGCAAGAAATATATTGGAAACTTCCATATATAGAAAACAACATCAAGAAACTGTCAATAACTTAGTGAATATCAATAAAAAGCTCATAAGATCAAGACTTATTCCAATTTTTAGTACTTTGAAAACTGAACATCTTTTTAAGAACAAAGACAGCATTCCCGAAGACTTAGTTTCTTCAATACTTTATAAATATCAATGTGACAATTGTAACAAATTGTACGTTGGAGATACAAGCCGCCATTTCGGGAAACGCATAAAAGAGCATATTTATGGACATTTAAATACTGAAATATTTCAACACCATCATGAAATTAAAAAAGACAATTTTAACATCATTATAAAAACTAGCAATACAAAANTCTTCTAGCATCTTTATGAATCTCTTTTAATGCTTTTAGTTGTGTTCCAATTTTTAGTACTTTGAAAACTGAACATCTTTTTAAGAACAAAGACAGCATTCCCGAAGACTTAGTTTCTTCAATAGTTTATAAATATCAATGTGACAATTGTAACAAATTGTACGTTGGAGAGACAAGCCGCCATTTCGGGAAACGCATAAAAGAGCATATTAATGGACATTTAAATACTGAAATATTTCAACACCATCATGAAATTAAAAAAGACAATTTTAACATCATTATAAAAACTAGCAATACAAAAATAGGAGAAGCATTATACTTAAAGAAATTAGACAGGACCAACATTCTAAACAAGCAAATGAATACATTTCAAAGATTACATCTATTTTAAATCTTATCATATACAGTTATTTTAGTTAATTATAAAGTGTAGTTTATAGTTTTGTAAAAAAATTTTCCTGGGAAATATTCTGACGATTATCAATAAAAGATCGAAACGCGTCAAATAGTGGATTCAATTTTAAAATATATATATATATATATATATATATATATATATTATAGTAATGACTAGTTATTCAAACACTTTCTCCAGATTGCAGATATTAATCATTAAAAGCATGTGGAATTTTTTACAATGAAAAATAGCAATGTATTTGAAAAACATGATGTAGCTCTTTATATGTAATGTATAGATTTCCCATAAAATGAAGTAAATTACAGTGATTGTGGATGTTAATCATTAGAATGTGTGGAATTTTTTACAATGAGATAGCAACGTATTTGAAAAATAATGTGTAGCCTTTTGCATGTGATGTATAGAAAATAGCAAATTAAATTTTTGCATATGCTAGCTAAGCAATAAATACATATAGAATTTTTACAGATAGGAAAATTATTAGTCAGCAATGTACCATCACAAATGCAATGTAAACCTTAATTAGTCAGCTAATGTATATTAACAGTTGTGTATGCAAACAATGCCTGTAATTATTAACTATGGAAAATATTTTTCCATTTTGTATATTGGATATTAGTGAAAAACGAATTAATTGCATGAAATTTTTAAAAAGAAATTGCAGCATAATTGAAAAATGAGATGTAGCTCTTTGCATGTAATGTATAGATTTCCCTGCAAACAAAAGTAAGCGTGTAAATGAAAATGGCCACATAAATAAGTGAGTTGCTATGGCAACTATATGAATCATTGTAAAACATGTAAACTAAATTGGCCATGTCAAATTTGTGGTTATTCTGGTTGAAAATGGTAAATTGAAGTGCAAGCTTGGTCAATCTAACCATGTTTTATGCTCGCTACAAAATGGATTCCTTGATTTGTGGTTTTTCATTATACAGGTATGTTTATTGTTGAATTTTGCAGAATATGCATTTAAATTTTGGTTTTACTCAACTTTTGAATTTTTAGCTCTGGTGAGCTGATACTTTGCATTGATTTCAATCTCAAAATACATGTAAAGCTGGGGCTTTGGTTTAGATCTTGAAATACATCTACATATAGAAACATTGGAATGCTTTGATCCCTTGAATTTAATGTCTTTGCTTTCATCATTTGTACTAATTTGCAATATTTCACGTGTTTTTAATATTTTTGGTTTCTAACTCTTGCATTTTAATTGAGCACATGTTAATATTTGTATTTTTTAGCAAGATTTGACCATATCGCTGATATTGTAGAGCTCCTATGCTCACCAAATATTAGTTTGCAATTTTCTCAAAATTCTTAGCAATCTATCTTTAAAATACTATGCATCTATATTTTTTGTGTAAATAATATACTATTTGCAGTCATTTGTATGTTTAGAAAGGGATTTTAAAAACTCAAAGATTGAAGGTAATGCATTTTGGTTACAAAATGCATCTACACACAAATAACAGGGTATGATGATGCTTTTGTTTTCATAACCCATCAATATTATAATATTTCATGTTTAATCAAGTATGTTTTTAAATTACTGCTTCAAACTAAATTATACATAATGATTTTTACTATGATGAATATTTTCCTAAATTGCATGCATTTTAAATTTTCTATTTTTTAACTAGTAGTTTACTGAAACTATAAATATACAAAATGATTTTCACTTTGTTGTACCATTAGGATGATTTTAACTGAATATATATTAAAATTTTTCAGGTCATAGCATAGTTTATACTGTGGTTAAGCAATTTTATAGACCTTGTTTTTCACCTATAATTTTTTTTTATTTTGTAATTTTCTCAAAATTCTTGATGATCTGTCTTCTAAATACCATGTGCCTGTATGCATATTTACAAGCATTTGTATGTTTAGAGGGGGATCTCAACATGGAGTTTTGATTAACTTAACAATTGGAAATCATATCCATTTTCCTTTTTAATTTGTTATACATATTGCCTTGGAAGTGACAATAAAAAACAATTGTCTTGGAATATCTATCAAAATAATCTTTATCAATTAATTTCCTGAGTAAGTTCATTTTTCCTGAATTTGATGAGCCACTGAAAATTAAAAATGTTCGACCATTTTGTGAAGGAACATTAAATGTTGTGCATACTTTCTTTATAATGAGAATGGGTAGAACTATTTACATGAACTTATGTATTTTAATTTGAAAAGCAAGCACAACATTTCAATTAATTCATGTTTCTTCCTAATGTTATCAAAATGAGTAAACACTACAAGCATGCATATGTGTATATTTAATAAATTGTCTACTCTACCATTGTTATTTGTTTTCTCAAGTTATGATGTATTTTATCCAGATTAATAAAATGATTTATTGAAAATTCAAAAGATTTAAGCCAATGTGTTTTGGTTTCAAATGCATCTATATGCAAATAACAAGGTATGACAATACTTTTCATAACCTGTTTATATTATAATATTTGACATTTAAATCAAATATGATTTTAAATTACTGCTTCAAACTAAATTATACATAATGATTTTTGCCACATTGAATATTTTGTTTAATCACATGCATTTTAAATTTGCTAGTTTTTAACTAGGAACTTACTGAAACTATAAATTATACACAATGATTTTCACTTTGTTGTATCATTAGGATGATATTAACTGAATATGTATTAAATTTTTCAAGTCATAGCAGAGTTTATATCATGGCTAAGCAATTTTATAGACATTGTTTTTCACCTAAAAATTATTATTTTGTAATTTTCTCCGAATTTTTGGTGATCTATTTTCTAAATAACATGTGCCTATATTTTTTACATGTGAATAATACACTATTTACAAGAAATTGTACATTTAGAAGGTGATTTTGACATGGAGTTGACAAATTTAATGATCAGAAATCATATCCAGCAATGGGGAATCAATTGGCAACAACAAGAATGGTGAATCACCTTGAAAAACATATTCTAATTTTATGTGAACTATACAATACAGGTGAAATGACATCAACTACAAGTTGGTGAATAATGAATGTGTTATTTTTATAACAACTACAATGAGAGTGGATAAGGAATACATACATTAAAGCTACAAAGGCAGAAAACCATGTAATGTATACATGTAGCATCCTCTACCAGGTTTGACATCCAATTTCTCTATTATACTATTATAATCAGAATGGTACACTAGCAGGTAGTGATGCACTAAGCCTAAAGTGCTTAACTTCTATATTATTGCCCTCCACTAACTATAATTAGTGGATGACATAATGAAAACAATTTGATGTCAAAGCCTTGCAGCATCCTTGCCAGTTGTGGATGGCTGGGCATCCATCTGAAGCTGATCTCCAAACCAAGTAACAACCACTCTTCTATGTTCGACGTGAATGAATTTCACCTCTCAGCTCAGCAAAGTAACTCATGTGTGCCCTATCCTAGCTCAGTGTTTACTCAAGACTTGACACAACTTGACTTAGTCTCAATTTGTAAAGTGTACTACATACTTGCAACCTGCTTAATTAATTATATGCTTAGCCATTACTGAAATATATTGGCTTTAACTAAATAAGATAAATATCTAGCAGCTTCCTACCCTACATGTAATAATCAATACATGCTTGGTCATATTATAGTAATTAATTTGGATCTAGAATAATATAAATATAAATTCCTACATTTGGCTTAACAGCCTTATCTTGAATTTCTTATCATTAGTACATTAGCTAAACAGGAATAAAAACTCCTAATCATATCCCTAACATAACTGCAGGTTCATGGCTCAGAACAAGGAACCTAGAATCATTCCCATTATGAGATCCTTGCCACTACTGAACACCAACTATTTTGCTGAACATTGTATTAGATAATCAAACTGTGATAAGAAACAAGTATAAGAACTCTAAAGAAATTTCTTTATCAATTGTTACAATAAATTTCACTCTATTTATAGTTAATTCCAAAAAAGTATCTGTTCATTTCAAATTTCAAAAGTTCATCTGACAAGACAGCTAAAAGTAATGGAAGCAAATTTGCCCCCTTCATTTTGCCAAATTAGTAGAATCAACAGATTCTAATTATAATCATTTTCACTGATATTTCTTGGTTACATAATACAAACTAATCTAAGTTGATAATTAATTTTTTTATGATATATTTTTAATCACATTTAAAATTGATCTTAGTTTCTTCCCACTGACTATCTTTCATTAGCAGCTTGATTTGTCTTGGATGATGCTACATACAGCCATAAATCAAAATAAGCTGAAAATGATGTGTAAAGTTGAAAAAGCAATTGAACACTGAAAACCCATGTAATGTATACAGCCACGTAAGAATAATAAACCAAATGTGAAAAGTCAGCAAAAGATGTAACCCTCAGCAAATGTGTACAACCCCCTGAAAATCCATATAAAACATAAAGAAATGCAATGAAAAGAAAATCATGTAAAACTATTATCATAATAGTGTATTAATGAAAGCATGTATATGTATAAATCCTACTAATAGTGTCACATGTATAATTTATTTGGAAAACAAAATTACCTTTACCATGTAAGTCTATAGTTCATATGCCTGCAATGTTTAAGTATGACAATTATTTTCCAGTTTTGTATTTGTGAAAAACAAATGAAATGTAAGCATTTTTACAATGAAATAACAATGTACTTGAAAATAAAAAATTTAGCCCTTTGCATGTAATGTATAGAAAAACAAAATAAATTACAACAATTATTAATCATTAGAAACACATTGAATTTTTTATGGATAAGAAAATTAATGATTAGTCACCAATGTATTATCACAAATGCAATGTAAACCCCCAGCTAACAATGTCATATATATTGGCAAAAATGTTTCTGTGTGTTATAAAGTAAAATAAAACATACAAACTAAATTAGGTCCATAAATAACACAAAAACTTTTAAAAGTACATGAATCAACACAAAATGACAATTTCCATGACGTAATTACAACACCCCAGTAATATCCACAAGCCAGCAGAAATCAAGGTCTTCTCCCTCAATCAATCAAAAAAGTGACCAGGGCTTCACACAGATATAACTACTATTAGGATTAACTAAAATACAAGACTAAAGAAACAGAAAATTAAAAACACAGTAAATATTACAAATTAGTACAAGTGATGAATGCAAAAACGTAAATTCAAGAATCAAAGGCATACCAATGTTTTATGTGTAGATGTATTTGAGATCTAAACCCCACCCTGGGTTTACATGTAGACATATTTTGAGATTGAAATCAATTCACCAAAGTATTGCTATGCAAGTGTTGAATAAAAGCGTAAATTTAAGCACATGTTTGGTAAAATTGCAGCTCTAGGGAAGCGAAAATAATAAACTAGGCATAAATATTACAAGGCAATTCAAAACAATAAATGATAAAACCAGTGTGAATATTAAAACACCCATTTCATAATAAACTGTAGACACTGCTAGATTGACTGATTTTTTATTTCAATTTACTAGAATAAACATGAATTTAATCTGATAAAAAAGAAATAGGTTTTTAATTGGAATCCATCTCATCCATCACATAGCAAGTAATTAAAAACAGACAATAACTAAAATATGGCTATTTTGAATAGATATGATTCATTAGATAGAACAAAGAACTGTTTGCAATTTGTAAGCAAATGAGGGATGAGTCACTTATCTTTTAAAAAATACAATATTATTTTCATTATTTATTAGTTGAATATTTTTTCTTGAAATTTAATTGGTTTTTAGTTATTTCACCACTTCCATATTAGTGATTCACTTTACCCAATCAGCATTAAGACAGGGAGATGAAGTGTGTGAAATTGCAAGAAATGTGCAGGCAAGAAATAGGTAGCCACTAAGCAGCACTGTGAACATAACCACCATTATTGTGTGAATTCATTCACAGTACAAATCATATAATAGTTAATGCATGTATTTCTCCAAAATGCTGTTGTGGATATACATCCTATAACTGCTCTTTTCAAAGATTGCCAATGAATGATGACAAGTGCAAAAAGTGCATAAGTGCTATTCTGAGATTGTTTACTAAGCCTGTTTGACATAATAAGGTTATATGTATGTGTCATTGGCCCCAGATATTAGAATGATTAAAGTTAAAGGAAAACTTAAGCCTACATTTCCTCTTTCTATTTTTAATGTTCCTGATTCATGTAAACAACAAACTAGAATAATGCCTTGACCTAAAGTTTTTTCTTCCAGTGAAAAACATGTTGAACCTTACAATAACTATGAAATGCAAAAATTTAAAGAACAGGATAAAATCAACAGCATTAATGATTTTGTTTTTGGTTTAGATAAGTGTTCCTTTAAATGTCCATCTGTGTTTACTACAGATAGTGATTTAGAAGACATTCTTAAATTTGTTTATAAGAGTAGACAAATCTAATAGTTATTTTTAAGTTATTTGGACAATGAAAGTGAATAGAGATTTTAGTTATAGGGCTTTTTAAGGAAAACAATTAATAAATCTTTGCTCAACCATTCTCAGTGGCAAAATCAGTTGCTTGTCAAAACTTAAAAACATAGTAAATTCTGTTGATAATTTTAAACAAATTCCAATTTCACAAGCCTTTCTACTTTTGTTAGCTCAACTTGGTCTTTTATAAAAAACTAAGCACTGTTATCCTAAAGAATTGATTATTTTTCCTTTAGGTTGCATTCTTTTTCAAAATGTGCTTATTGTTTTTTAGAGAAATGTTACCTTTACCTAGCATATGGACACTTCAGAAATGCTTAGAGCAAGTTTGTGTAAATGATGAATTTTTAAATTGTATTTTCAGCTACACCAATGTATCAAAGTCATTGCTTTATTATGATTGATGAAATACATGTTTACAATAACTTGGATTATTCTGGTGGACGCCTTATTGGATATTCAGCAAATGCTGATATTAAAAATGATGAGCCTATTCCTGCAACAATTGCTTAGGGATTTATGATCAAATGTTTAATTGGTAGACCAGTATTTATGTTTAAATTTGTTCCAGTTAGTTCACCAACTGGCAAATCCATGTTTGATCAGTGTATTAATCTTGCAAAAATTATCAAAGAATTTGGCAGAAAAATTATTGGTACTGTGTCAGATAATCTAAACATCAATGTAATGTTTTGCAAATGTTTTGAAGGATTTGATGAAAATAGTCCTTGGGTAGTTCAACATCCAATAAGTAGTAACAAAAATTGGTTTCTTTTGAAAGTTCTGCCCCACCTTCTTAAATGCACATGCAATAATCTTTTTACTGAAAAAACTAAAATGCTAGTGTACAAAGGAGAATAATGTAAATGGTCTGATCTGTACTCAATCTTTAAAAAACAAGAACACAACCTTGTAAGATGTAAAGCTATGTCAAGGAGATCATCATTCTCAAATTGTATTGGGAAGCAGAAGATCTCATTAAGTGGTACAAATATTTTGTGAAGAAACAGTTGGAGCTTTATCTATTTTATCAAATCCTTGTGGAACATGCCAATTTGTTTTTGACATGACTAGAATTTTTAATATTTGTAATGCTAAATTGCCCTCAATTAGCTTTAGAAGAATCAATTCTGATCAATATGTTAAATGAAATTGCAATGATGAGTTACTGGGACTTTTGGCAGTAATGGTGAAACTTTTGAAAGATGTGATGCCTTTTTACAATGAAAAACACAGTAGATTGTTTGACAACTGAAACCATTAATTGATGGTTTCAAACTTTAATGGGGGATTATTCACCTTACTGGATACCTTCTTCAAGAATCACACTTAGATTATGTCTTGCTTTGACAATTTCAAAAGAGATGCATTAGAAAAACAACTTAGACTTTATGGAAAATTTTTGGGTACTTTATACTATTTATCTATTAATCAACTTTTTAATACTGTAGCATCATCCAAATTAATCAAGCTGCTAACATTGATTTAGAAAGAGAATAAGATTGAAGACAAATTATGATTAGAAATATTGTAAAATTATATGATCAGTTTAGATTAATTTGTGTTATGCAACCAAGTAAAAACAAGTGTCAACTATTAGAGATTAGTATCTGTTGATAATAATACTTTTTGGCAAAACAAAAGGGGCAAAGTCACTTCCATTATTTTTAGCCGCCATTTTGGCAGATGAAGAGTTTAAATTTGAAATAGACAGGTACTTTTCCAAAATTACTATAAATAGATAAAACTTACTGTAAGCAATTGATAAAGAATTTTTTTTGGAATTCTTACATTGTTCTATTGATATGGTTTGATTATTTAATACAATGTCAAGCTAAATGAGTTGTGTTTAGTAGTGGTCTGGATCAATCACAAGATCAATTCTAGGGTCTTTTTGCCAGATCATGAATGAGCACTTATGTTAGGTATAGAGGTTTTTCTCTTGTTTAGTTGACTATTGATCACTTAGTACATGTATTAATTATAATAGATTTGAAATATGGTTGGATGACTGAAACCTAAGAATTATATCTGTAATATTTTAGATCCAAATTATTGACTATAATGCAACTGATAAGGTGACTGAGCATGTAGTAATTATTAAATGTAGGTTAGGAAGCTGCCAATTATTAAACTAGTTATTAAAGCCAATATATTTCAGTAAAGGAGGAACAGTAATAATGCCTGGTAGAGGATGTTACACAAAGTCCACAGCAACCATGAATCTCTTTAGTTGAATCTGGGGACCCCCAGGTACTACTTGTGTGCTCAGATGTTTAGCTTTCCATTGACATGTATAGTCAAATCTGATAATACAATATAAGAAATCAAATGAAGTAAATTAAAAATAAGTAAACTTTATGACTATTGGCATTATTGGTTTCCCTTTTTGTCAGTGTTTATTTCTGGTAACTTCTCATATTCATTGTGTGGTAGGAAATTGAACTGTTTCTTTTCCCTGTTTATTTTTTCTGTGTCTTACTGGTAGTGCTGTCCAAAAGTTGGCATTTTTATGTAGTGTTCCTTTGCAGTGTTTGATTGTGAATTTAAATTTGCTTAAGTACTCTATCCACCTTGAGACTATAGAGGACTTGTTGCCTGAGAATTTTTTCAACCACATGAAGCTGCTGCTGTCTGTTCTTACTCTAAAAGTTTGACCTATTAGAAAATCTTGAAACTTCTTTAAACTTTCCACTAGTGTGAGCATTTTGAGTTTGGTTGATCCATAGTTTTCATTGCTTTGTTTAAGTTTTCTGCTAAAAAACTGTATCAGCACCTCTTTGCCATCTTTGATCTGGTCCAAACACACACCTATGGCCACATTGCTAGGATGAATTCTTTATCATAATCAGGTGTGTTTACTGATGGTAGTTTGGCCAGTTTGTTTTTTACATAATCTAGTTGTTCTTGTTCCTTCCATGTCCATTCAAATATTGCAGATTTTTTCATTAGTGCTGTCATTTTGTTGGTCTTCAGTAATAATGATCCATAACAATTTATGAAGCCCATTATCCTCTGCAGATCTTTCTTGGTTTTCAGGCTCTGGATGTTTTGTACCATTTCTTTTGCATTATTTTTCATTTTAATTTTTCTTTGTTGTATTTGCCTTCCTAAGAACACAACTTGTGTTTTGAGAATCTTGCATTTGTTGCCATTACAAGGATGTATTTGTAGCCATTGTCATCTTTTGAAGGATGTTCAATGTCAGTATGAACAATTTCAATTGGTGAAGATGATTTAATTTTTTGTAGTTCTACCCTCTGAAATGAAAAGTTTTGCATTTATTAATGATGTTGTAGACAATTTATTGAAGACCATGGGAAATTAATTGCATATTTAATGTACATTCAGTTTTAATGATGCGTATATGTCCACATTCATGGAATTTTCATGTTATTTCTCCTTTACAATGCTCTAGAAGAACTATTTGGTTGTGATATTTGTCAATGATGAGCAATAGACATTTGGTTGAAAGTTCCCAATTGTACAAACTAAAGTATTTAGATAGTGCTGCATTTAGTTGTAGATTTGGTTGCTGAATTTTGTTCATTATTTGAATCAATTGCATATCATTTTTTTGATGTTTAATTATTTCCTCCTTGGATATTTCCTCTTTAAGGTGGATGAGTAATATCAGGTGTCCTTGTCCATCAGTGTTGACTACTTGGAGGTTGTCATATGTTGATTTCAAGATACATGTAAATGGTACTTTATTGTATATTTGTTTTGTATCATTGCAATTGTACTGCAGAAGTTGCTGTCATTAAGTCAGCATTAGTATGTTGTTTCCCTTTTCAATGGACAATATTTATCCAACATGCTATTATATTTGAGAATTTTTTAAGCCAACTGAAATTGGAATTATCAGTGCAGATAATAATGTGTAATTGTATTAGAAGAAAATAACAAAATTTCTTAAGGCTTTCAACTAGAGTAAGTATTTCAACTTTTGTGGAACTGTAATTGAGTTCACTAGGTTTAAATTTTCAACTGAAAAACTGTATGGGAGATTCAATACCATTAATGAATTGACTTAAGGTAGCACCTATAGCTACAGAGCTGGCATTGCAATCAATGATGAAATATCATTGGAACATAGCAGGGAAATTGCAAAGCCCAAAAGCCATATAGAGCCACTTGAGGAGGCTGTGGGGAGTGATGAATGCTGTCTTTTCAATGTCTGATTTGTGCATGGGGATCTGCCAATACACCTTACATAATTCTAGTGTGGTAAAGAAAGAGTTTTGGCATGCCATATATAGTATTTCATCAATATGTTGTAATGTGTAAGCATCCTTTTTTGTTATGTCACCAAGTTTTCAAAAGTCAATCAAAGGCAGTAATTATTATTTTGTTTGATGAAAACCATAGGTGATGCATATGGACATTTAGATGGTTGGATAGTTACATCTTTCAACAAATCTGTAATAAATTTTGAATATTCTTATTTCAAGTGTTCAGGTACAGGACAAACAGATTGTCATATTAGTTTATTGTGAGTTGTTTTGATGGCATGTTCTTCTCTGATCACTTTTCCAACACTAATGGTGTTATAATTAAATATTGAAGAGTGGTGTTTTAAAATGGAAATTAAGCATTCAATCTGGTTGGACAACAAATGAGGATGGGTTTGTTATGTGATTGTTGGAATTATCGTAGAATTATTTTCATTGTCTAATGTGTCTAATGATAATACTGGCTTTGTTTTACTTTACACAAAAGTAACAATAGGTGTTGTGAAAACTTCAATATTAGATGGTGCTATCATAATCAAGTTACAACTCTTGTTTAAAATGGCAGTTGTGACTTTATCATGACTTTTCAAAATTGAAGCAAGGATTACTATTTTTCTTGTTGGTTATCAATAACAATATTGGATCAAGTTGATTTCTTGGATTCTAATGTGACAAAACACCAACTGAAAGGTTTGATTTTAAATGTTTCTGTAGGATGAAGTGTTATTACTTGACTATTTATTGTTTGTAAATGCATAGTAATATTTATATTATCAGGATTGATAGTTAGTGTCTTATCTTGAAAATTTTAATACAATAATATTTTTTAGTAAATCTCTGCCAATAATTAATTCATAAGCAATGCATTGTTGGTGGTATCAACAATATGTGTGTGATGAGAAAACTTATTATTGGCTATTGTAAATTCTAGTGATTTGATTATGCTTTTAGTATCAAGGTAATAGCCAAAAGCATTAATTAATTGATGGTTGTGTGATTCAATGTTTTCTCTCTTGATCCTGATTTGGTTAGTTCATGTGTCCACAATTATGCAAATAGAGGCACCAGAATCTACTGTTGCCTGGATGACAATCCTATTCATTATTATTAGTATGGTGTTCTTGTTTAATGTGGTTGTTACTAGGATTGTTTTACATGGCTGTGAGTCAGCAATCTTACTCATTTAAATTGTCTTCAAATTCAGAGTTGGAATCATAGATGTCACTATAATCAGTGTAGTAACACCCTTTGTTTGCAATTATGTGTATGGTTTTCATACACTTAGGAATTGCATGTCCTTTTTGGCCACACTTCTTACAATAAACTTTGTTAATGTTTATTACTTTCAGAGTTTTATCAGTAGATTGTTGCTCTGTTTTGCTCTTGGCATCACATGTTGCTTGTTGGTTAGTTGGTAAAGTTTTAGTATTCTTGATGGTGAAGCTTGATGGAATGTTGCCAAATTTGATTTGGTTTGAGATTTTAGTGTAATTGTCTATTTGAAGCTTTGCCTCTACTGCCTTTTTTATGAAAGTGGATAATTTATCCTCTGGGCCACAATTTTATTCAAAACACAATGTGATGTATGTGAACAAATCATGGGAAAAATATTCTGCTGATGTTTTGCTCAACCTGTAGAGTCATTCAACTTAAAGAATGTACTCTTTAATGTTGTCATTAGCTTTATATTTCATCTTATTTAAAATCATTTAAAACTGGTTGCACATTGTGGGTGTGTGAAAATGGTCATAAAAATTTGGATTAGCAATTCATAATCAGACTTAATTGAGGTGTTAAGCATTAGATAATAATTGTAGGCTTTTCCTGTAAGAAGCTATGAAATTGTGCAAGTGCTGCTTTTTTTATGATCAAATGCTGTTTATATGGAAAGAACCATTCTTCAAAAGTTGGAGTTTCCATCAGCCTCACCAGAAAACTTCAGTGGTGGCATTCTTATTTTTAAATTGGATGATGATGGCAATTTCAAGTGAAATATTTTTTTATTTTGCTTTGAATTTTTGATTTCATTTATTTTGTTGTAAATAAAATCTAATTTTGCATTTAATTGTGTAATTAGTGGGTTCTCAAAATCTCTATCATCAATAATAATTGGTGTTGAATGAGAAAATTTCTTTTTAATAATGGTCAGGGACTGGTATACATGATGTCCTACATTTTTAATAGTTAGATCAGTTAACTTCACAATCTTAGGAGAAGTGCTATTTTTTTTAATATTTGCAAACTTCCTAACTAAGCATTTGTCTGTTGTATTTCCTTTGTATAATGGTATTTTCAGCTTCTTGTAAAATTAGCTTACTTGTTACTTGAATATTTTGTACATTGCATTCATCAACTTGTTGAATTAGATTTGTGTTGGATTGCAACTATTTAAATCATTTGCAAATTCACAATTCAAAACCTATGTTAATGAATTATTCCCTGAAAACAAATCTAATGCTTTAAAATTGTATGCATAACACTTTGAGACAGTTTTTATCATAGCCATCTTCACTCAACATGAAATTGAAGAAAGCAGTTTCATTTGGGACAAATACATAAGGCTACAGAACATTTCAAACTTTGAGTTTGTTCCAAAGATTGGCCTACTTTGCATCTACATTTTGATGATGTATATACCATTTCTGGAAAATGCTTGATTCAGTCTCTACAAATATTGTTGGAAACCCCAGGTTGTTGTGGATGTCATCATCTAGATTGTGCAGGTGCTTTCTCTAAAAGCTCACCTTCTGAACTTTGTGGTCTCCCACTCTGTCTTTAGGTACTTAAGAATTTGTTTCTAAGTACAAGAGATAAACTGACATGTGATGTGAACTGGAGGAGGTCATGTCATGATTTTCATGGAATTTGCAAGAAAGTACAATGGTGGTGATAGAGTGCAATCCATTTACAAGCCCAAGATTGATAGACCAGAAGAAGCTCCTATTATACCATTTTCTACTTTTGTGATCTATTCTGTACATGCTGATAATGTAGAGTCACTCAGGGCCTCTGTTTTCAATATTATTCTTTTGATTATTTTGGCAGAAAATTAAAGTTACATTACAGTAACGTCATAATTTGTGATTTGATGCTATCAATTTATATCAATTTCTTTTAAATCAATTTGTATATTTTCAAGTGTAGTTATTTCAATCAATTTATTATTTGTCCCCTCAAACTAAACCTATGTGTAATTGCTTGTTTAATTTTGTAAGGAAACTCATGTGCAAGTTGTAAACACTAAGCAGGTAATAATTTACAAAACTGTAATAAACACTTGAGAGACTTGTAGTGAAAACACAATACAATTCATCTTACTCCAATCATGTTTGATCTTCTCTAATTTATTTACATGCCAACCCCTTTTAAATTTCTACATGGATGTTAGTTTAATAATTTCTGCTTAAGATCTGGTGACAATTTGGGAGGAAACTGCACTGGGTCTGGGGCAACAAATAGCTCCTTAATGGTGACAGCCAAAATCATGGTCACTTTAGGTTATGGCTATGATTAAGTGTAGGGAATAAGAGCTTTTAATTCAATCTTTTCATTTTGTACATGCACATAATAATAACACACTGCAAATATACTATGCTGTTGGCAAAAGTGAATGCACAGCAATTATGTGCCTTCTTGTTTATTATTTATTTACATGAGCTGAGATAATAGAACTCTGAGATAAATTGTTTATTTGAGCTAGAAATCAATACTTGAGACACACAAATAGCACCCTGGCAAGTGAGGATGGCTTCATGGATATGGATTCAGCATGATGCCATGTGAATTGGTCATTGCTGGAATTCTATTCTCTATAGATAATTTCTGTTTTTCTTAAGTAAATCAGTGAACCACCATTGCTCTTTCTTTTGCTGGAATGCAGGTTGCTCTCTACAATGGTAGCCTTTGCAACTTTTGATATTAACTCTTGAGTTTCCCAGTACTGCTTGAGTAGCCAGAGCTCCCCTGTGATTCTACAATAAGCATGTCAAAATGGTCTATGCCAACCATGTGCTTATTATATTCTTCAACTACAGCAGGGCAAATGACTTCAGTGTGTTGTTTTTTTGATTTGTCATAGCACTCTTGGTTTTCAAAAGTGGTTCTACAGAAACATGTGTAGATGATAGTTGAAACATTTTATTGTCATAACATCTGACAACAGATATACCTGAATTAGCATCAACCATGCTGTCTGGGGAATCCCTTCCTTCTAGTTTCAGCTCTTTTCCACAAATAGTGCCAAGCAACCAAATTCCATCAGATTTCAGTGGCAACTGCAACTCAAGAAAATTATAGAAGTTGTCAAAATATATGATGTGATTCTTGTTTTTGGGGAGGTCTTCTAATAATTTCAAAACTGTGTCCCCTGGAACAAAACCACATGATTGGGCTAACTGTAATTATTTACCATCATAGAATAAGAAATCATGAATGAAACCATCTTGACTATTTCATGAAAACACCTTGAAACCCCACCACCTTGGGTTCTTAGGGAGATATTTTTGTAAAACACTCTTTCCTTTAAAAGGTACCATTTGCTCATCAATACTTTGTTGCTGGGTGAGCCTAATCTTCAAACAAGATGAACAAAGTATCTCTAAAAAAGTGTGAATTTTAAACATGTGGTCATATTCTTGATCACCTCTATTCATAACTACATTAGTATTGTCAGCAAAGTGTAATAAACAATTCATATCAGTGAATCTATTTCTTGACATATAATCTGCCATAACTGGCAGTCAAAAATCTGAAAACCAATACATTGTCTACCTTGGGTACCCCTAAGCCCCATTCTCAATAGAATATCTAAATACATCTCAATTTCATGCCTTGTTGTGGTGAATGTAGCACCTTTTTGTGTGCAATATAGATTTGTCTGTTCAACTATTAGATCAATTAATGGATCCTCCCAAAATTGCCAAAAGTATCAGATTGGTTCATTCAATTCTTCAGTAAAGTTTGGTTTATCTTCCTCAAAGGAGAGATTTTCATATGGTTGTCTTGTTGATTTTCACTATCTAAATTTCTGATGAAATGTAGTTTTGTTTTTACACTGATTATTATGGACTCTTTGGTTATTCAAAGGCTGGACTGGATTTTTATTTTCATTATTTTCTAAGTCTGATTCAGTTTCTGAACATGAAATGTCATCAGCTGCATAGTCATCACCTTCATCACAATCTGTTTCATTTCAGGTTCAGAAACATTGGCATCTAGTAGTAGTACTAACTCATTTACACATTTATGAGATCCTTAAGATATCAGAATATCACCATCCATTGTTTTGTAAAATCTTACTGGTGGTAAACTAACCATTTTTGACTTTTTAGCAAACAACCTGGCAACTGTCAGTCATTGAAATTTGCCATGTGATTATGGTTTTTTAATAGACTATGAAGGTACAATATTGTAGAGTCACTCAGGGCCCCTATTTTGATTATTTTTATAATTTTGATTATCTGGCACTCTAATTTAGTGTTACATAGTGATGACATATTGATTTGTTGCTATCAATTTATTGATATTAATTTCTTTTATCTTTGAGTGCAGTATTTTTATCAATTTATTATTTGTCCCCTCAATTTGATCAGATGTGTTATTGCTGTTTTGTAAACACATACCATGTAATAATTCAAGCAATTGTTATAAAAATGTGAGGAACTTGTAGCAAATGCACAATAAAATTTATTCTTGCTTCAGCATTGTTTGCTTTTTGAATTTTATTTATTTACTAACCCCTTTTAGATTTGTTATGGAATTTAACTTAATAAATTTTTCTTAAGATCCAGCAATGATTTTGGGAGTTACTCTGCTGTGTCTGTGGTGACAACTAGCTCCTTAACAGATGGCAGCCCAAATCATGGTTGCTTTAAGTTACAGCTACATGTACATGTAGGGATTAACAATTTTTATTTCAATCATTTCATTTTCATGCATGCACTTAAGTAACACACTGCAAATAGTAGTAAGAGATCAAGGCAATCCCTCCCCATTGGGACACCCTGAAGTTCTCGTAACACCCCATTACTATTTGCCATGTGGAAATGAAGTGATTCTATTGGACACCATCTAGCGACGAAATATTTTTGACAAAACTAAATTGAGCAAATTAATTCTTTTGACAAAGTGAAAATTTTTCATTTCTAGGATTTAGGCAAACTGATATTTTTGATGACAAATTTCACTTAGGACGTGTTTGTTGTAAAAAATGTTTAAGCATGCAAAATCATGTTTTAAGGAAAACAATTTATAGATCCAAAACCCAAATATTTCAAATGAAAAATGATGTGTTATTTGCATTAGAGCATGTTTCCAAGTGTGTTAATATTGATAAAAACAAATATGCAAGAGGTGGAAAACAACAATTTTAGTATTTGTGTACTAATGTAAAAGCATACATTACCATAATGACTCTGAGTGACAGAGTTCAGCATTAGACAACCTTCATGTTTCCATCTTCATTCTAAAATATGACAGCACTTCCACATTCACCCAGGAGGTGGCCACCAGAAATGCATTAAGCCATTTATTTAATGTGACTGGTTTTCCCCAGGAGGCCTATTGTTACCACAGACCTAAACCATGAGCAATGAAAACAATAATAACAATTCCAAAATAAAATATCTAGTGACATTTGATAACACCCAAGTACTATATAATTTGTAAAAATGTAAGCTATGTTAGTGAAAAGAGATATTACATCAATATATATGGGAAAATAAACTATTTACACATAAAAATCGTTAAAACAAAAATGTGTACAATGGAAAGAGGAATATTACATCAACATATATAGGCGAGTAAACCATTAACACACAAAAATCATTTTAAAACAAAAGCGTGTTTGGTGAAAATAGAAATATTACATCAATGGACATAGGCGAATAAGCCATTAACACACAAAAATCGTGTTAAAACAAAAACAGGTACCATGGAAAGAGAAATATTACAACACTGTATATATGTGATGATAGTAAAATATGGAAAAACCTATTGTAAAGTCTTGTTGTTGAATTATTTATTGGAGTAATAGTAAACATGTATATCTCAGTGTTCATGTAATTTAATTTTTCAAATGCTTGAAACATTCCCCTATCACTATTTCATGCACATTATATTTATTGGAGTTTAAGTATTTGATTGAAAATCAAACAAATAATGATTTCAAGAAACATTCATTGTTACATAATGACATAAAATCAATCTCAAGGAAACGCACAGAGATGAGGGGCACTAAACAGTTTTAACAATATGAAATATAATATACAACAGCAATCTGGAAAAGAACTAGCGTGTATAATTAGTTTGTCCCCAATGTCTAAATAAAATGTAAGCATGCAAACTAAATAATGTGTGGCATAGCAATTAAACAACCATTTAATGAAAATTGACCATATAAATGGGTCACTATAGCAGATAGGTTTATGACTCAATGTAAAATCATTTTGTAAATGTCAAGAATGATCAAATTGTTCTGGGAGTTACTGCTTTTGTTGCAGTTTTCTTTGCGCTTCCTTTTCTGGTTTTTGTCATTTTTCTTCTGGTTTGTAGTGGCTTTCCCATCTCTAGGTTGTGATTCCAGGATCTCAGTGAAGTCCATTTGTTTGGTTCAGGGTATCTCTCTTCATTTCATTGGTAGTTGGTTTGTGTAACAGCTTGTTGCTTTCATACTTTCACTTATAGCTTATGCTGTCATTTTGCGGGTGGTTTAACTTAATGTTTCTTCTGTAGGTTTGCTGTTCTTGGCTGTCATGGTCGCCATGTAATAACCATTATATTTTGCTAGAATAATCATCATTCTAGTCCACCTCTCACAAAAGAAGAAATAGCATTTCTAAAAAACGAAGCAATGTCATTGATAAATAAATGATTCATTTAAATAGAACAAAAGAACTTTAAAGTGTAATATTATTTCATTAATTATTTACTGAATATTTTTTCCCGATTTTCTCTTAGTTTTACATAAATCTTGGTTTAATTTACTAACTTGATATGTGTTGTTTGGCGATTATAATATCCCCACAGAAATTAGAACATGTCATTTTTGTACAAATTTCTTTAATGAATAAATAAATAGACTATTTCAGCTAATGGTACAATCTACTTAATCCAATATTTAAATTAATTAAACAAATTAGCATGATAATCATTTATTGAAATATAAAATGATTTATGCTTTTCAATAAATTATTATACAATCTCCGTAAAATTGAACAGCATTTTTGTTTACTGGAGGAATTTTTTCANACAGTGTTTTTGTTTACTAAGGGAATTTTTTCGCCTTCCCTTCTAAGTTATCATGCGTTGTAAAAAAGTTAACAGATCTCCACATGCATTGTTCACAAGAATATTTTTTATGTTGTTTTCTTAAATTTACTTGCTTTAAAGCGATGATAATAAACCAAGCAGATAAATTCTTCGTTTTATCGTCATTTTGCTCGAATTTATACACTTAATATTCATACAAAGTTCATTTCTTCGCAACAATTGTTTATGATGATAGCGGTTTTTTGAATAATCATTCAATAAATATATAATTCCATATCTCAATTTACCGTGAACTCTCCTTTTTGCAATGAACGATGGACGTTCTAACACGTTTTACTGTATTAGCAAATTATTAACAAAAACACTGTCTATAAAATCGCTTAACCACGTTATAAACTCGGAGAATTTAATACATTCTCGGTAAATATCATGCAAATGACACAACAAAAGCAAAAACCAATGTGTATAATTTATAGTTTCAGTCAGTTGTTAGTTAAAAGATAGAAAAATTTCACCACATGCAATTAAAACAAGATCAATTACACATAAATTCTTTAAAAAGAAATGTAAAAAAAGCGTGGAAAGTGTATTATTCACACCTACAAAATATAAACGCAACTGAATAATGTGTTAAAATGAAGATATCTTTCCGTCATAAGCATCGGAACAAAATGCAAACTTCATGACAGTTTTAGTATAAACTTTAAAAAAAGGAGAAAGAAAAACGTACATACACTTAAATTCGACATTTCCTTGTTGTATATTCAGAGTTTTTTTATATTTCGAAGCGTTAATGGTTTTGTTTTTATGTATTTTATTTAATATCGCACGTAAATACCTATTTTAAGGTATTCTACAAATTACATTATGTAGTTGAACGATAAATTTTACTATTTGCTGAAAAGATTACGCAATATATAGAATACACAATAAACATCGTTTGACAAGATGATTTATACTGCTAATTTATATCCTCCTGTACATAAAGATAATTCTTCCAACATTTAAGTGTGTTAAAACGGAAATGTAAAAAAGCGTGAAAAGTGTATTATTTACATCTACAAAAGTATAGACGCATGGTATTTAAAAGGTAGATCGCTAAGAATTTTGAGAAATTTTGAAACAAAAAAAAATTTGTAGGTTAATATAGTGAAAAACATTGTCTATAAAATCGCTTAACCATGTTATAAACTCGAGAAAATTATATATGTGATGCTATTATACAAAATTTAATTCATTTCTTGGGGGGCTATTCATTACATACAAACGGGTTATAGTTAATTTTTCAAATACATGCCACACTTCACTGGGAAAATTCTTAGATTTAATTTGTTTTTCGCTAATATCCAATATACGAAATTGGAAAATAATCATGCAGCGTAAATTCAAGTCATTCAATATAATTAATGATAATTTAATGCAGATCATGCCCAGAAATAAAGATATTTTCTGGAACAAGCCGAATTATGTAGAGCCTCCTAACTTATATAATGAATTCTCCAACATGTACACATGTAAATTCTAAAATTATTCATAGATTGATCATGTGTTGCGCGAATAACTACACTCTGTAGCCACGCCCCTCTTATATTATTCATGAATTAACATTGGGTTATGACTCATCAATTAGCACCTGTCAATCAATCTTAACAAATGTGACGAACGCTTTTTTGATGAGAGATTCCAAAGGAATCTCTCACAAAAAATTTTTTGATGAAATTGCAAAAGCAATTTCAACAAAAAAGCGTTCGTCACATTTGTTAAGATTGATTGACAGGTGCTAATTGATGAGTCATAACCCAATGTTAATTCATGAATAATATAAGAGGGGGCGTGGCTACAGAGTGTAGTTATTCGCGCATCACATGATCAATCTATGAATAATTTTAGAATTTACATGTGTACATGTTGGAGAATTCATTATATAAGTTAGGAGGCTCTACATAATTCGGCTTGTTCCAGAAAATATCTTTATTTCTGGGCATGATCTGCATTAAATTATCATTAATTATATTGAATGACTTGAA
>CABFPE010000614.1:120561-132712 GCA_900660155.1 Hofstenia miamia | reverse complement strand
TCAAATGGTGGATTCAATTTTAAAATATATATATATATATATGGGATACAGTAAGAATGTGAAATTAGGAATTTCTTGAAATCCCTAAAATTCAGTGAATTTAGGATGTTATTTCACTTACCTAATATCATAAAAACATTAACATACCTAGATACTTCATGTACTTATTGCAAAAATACTAACCCTATATATATATATATATATATATATATATATATATATATATATATATATATATATAAGCAATTTCACAAATTCACTGAAATTACCGAAATTCCGGTAATTACACTGTAATCTTAAGTAACTTATCGAATATATATTAAATATATATATATATATATATATATATAAAAATAGACTCCGTCAAAATCTATTTGCGTTTGTCACAAGCTCATGTTTCCTTTCATGTAAATTTTTTCTTTCTGTTGAAATTTCTTGCAAATTCCTGCATTAAATATATAGTAACAATGCCTGAAAGGAAGTTGAGCTGCTAATATTCTACATAAACAATTAATAAATGTTTCCCACGACTTAGATGTCTTCATAGTAGAAGTTCAATGCGCATGTTTGACATGAAAATTATAAATATTGCAGTACTTTCACTAATAAAATTTTGTTTGTAACATTTTTTGTTGAAATTTTAATTTATTTTAACAAAATTATAAACATTAAAAGTGGTTACTTTGTTAGTTTCAGTTATTACCTATTCGATACTATTTCGGTTGTTTTCATCTTTGCTTATTTACTTTTAATCTCTCTGGTCACTTGTTACATATTGAAATGCGTGTATCTTCTAATTTTGAATTTTGTTAGCGGTTATTTCATACTTTTGTCCAGTGGCATTGGAAATATGCGAGTGAGGACCACATGAACTTCAAGGCTTCAAAATGAGGTAGTGCACTAAATTTTTGACAGAAACTGACATTTTTAAAAAAACATTATTATATGTACTGCGAATTTACAAGGCTTATCTTAATAGAAAATTGTCTTAAAAATTATATGCAAATTTTGGAAATCAAAGTTTAATGTTTTTATTTCTTCTTAAGAGAAAGAATACTGAGTGCCATTAAGGATGGAAACGTCTGATAAATGGTAAAAAATAGTTATTTTTTTGTTTAAGACACCGCTTACTATTCATCAAACTTGTCTGAACACTAGTTAATGCACCAACATATTCATTCAAAGATTTACAATTATGTTTGGAGTCATGATTATAGAATAGATGTTATAACAAATTTTCAACAATATTTCAATCATACAAAACCCATAAATGCAAAATTCAAAAGCATAAATTGAAAATTGTGCAAGTGGAAACTAGTTTTTCAATCACTACCAATAATTTTGTTTATTCTTATATATTTTTAGAATATGACTATTCCTCACCCATGTCTAGTAAATATGCATAAGTTAATATAGATAAGTATAACTATTGTAGGGCGACATTAGATTATAGATACGTTGTTGTGACGATTCGCAAACTTAAGAAAACTAAATCTATTTATTTATTGAAGATTATGAATTTATAAAATGTAATTCACACCTAGTTAATTCCAATTAGTCGGATTTTTTGAAGCTTAAAAGGTATTTGGCAAATGCAATTCGTGCTACTGTACGTATTTTATAGTCTCAATATAAATACCTTTCAAGTTCAAATGGTCTACCATAAAATCACATTTCTTTTAACAAAATCAGGTTATCTCTTAGCAAAATCATTTTTCCTGAAAAATTCGAATAGCTAAGCAATTCACCTCAATTACTGTTATTTCTGTATATATATATATATATATATATATATATATATATATATATGTATATATATACATTCTATTGCCTTGTGTTATTAAAGTAAGCATATTTAGAAATTTTTACCTGAAGGGATCGTTCGCTAGTCTTCTGCGGTTGACATTACAGCCCGCTCTAATCAGCTTTCCTCTTCTGATGTGTGGTAAATCATTTTGCGACGACCGGAAAATGTCTAAGTAATCATTTCAACGGACAGCTTCTTCCTCATGCTTGTGAGAGTGAGACACCAATTAGAATATTACATGAGATTTATACAATAACCTACTTTAACAATTTCCTCCTCCCCTTTTCTATAGACATAGGTTACTGCTTTGCATTTGAATTTAGTTCTATGTGCGCACTGGTATACTGCTGGTCTCCACCTGGTCTTCGGAATGTTTCTTTAATATTCATGCTGATTGCATGTAACTCTTCAAACATTTCTAACAAATTCAAACAGTTTTAGTTTATAGAAACAAAAACACATTTAATTTAAGCTATATATTCATCAAATTTATTATATTAACTTTTTCACTTGAAGAATTAAGCATCCAGCCCTCATATAAACTTTATTTAATAATATACTTTGGATTACAAAAGCTAATTTTTATGTCCCTTTTACTTTTATTCAAAAGAATGCCTCTTTCTCGTCAACTTTAAACAAATTTTTTAAATAAATTTGCATTGTCGGTTTTAAGAAAATGTATGTCGGTTCTAAGTATATCATTGTTGGCAAAAAGCACCAACCAAAAGTAACAAGTAAATACTATCATAGTACTTACTAGGCTAGTATTTACAAGGTAGTATTTATTTAGTTTAACTTGCTAGTAGTCTAGACAAAATTAATTACAACAATTACGTGTTTTAAAAACAAATAAATCGTTATAAGTTTTTAAACAAAATACGTCATTTTATATTATGAAAATACAAAAATGTGGTAGAACTAAATGGTTTTGCAAAATTTTGGGTTGAGTTAATATATGCAACTTGTTCCTGTCAACATGCCGCACTTCAAATAACATTTGCTAATCCCATTATTAAATCAAAATCAATTTTGAGGATTAAGTATTGCTTACATTTACAATTTCACATTAATTACTTTATTGTGCTAACGAAAAAATTTTCAGGAAGAAATTGAACAACGAAAGGAGAATATTTTTATAATGCAAGAACAGGATGCAGAAGTTCTGCATATGAGGATATATCCAAAGCACTATTAATTCAATCTGGAAAGAAGTTTTCGTTGAAGCAGTTCTCAAAAATGGAACAAAATTCATACTAGAAATAAGGATAAATTTCTTGATGCTAGAAAACTGGTGGAGGACAATCTGCAATTCCTTCTCCAAATTGGATAAAGATCAAATGCATGAGGAGATAATTTTAGAATTAAACTTGTTCTAGAAATAGAATATTTTTAGAAACTTTACTGGGCAAACATGCAACTGATGCCAGTACGCAAACCAGAGCTGGACAGAGACTGGACTGGACCAAATAAATTATAATCGGAATGTTTATTTTTTGGTTCATGGTCCTCCCCAGTAATTTTGTAGTTTTGATTTCAAAACTTTTGATATTTTCAATATTCTGTTTTTCAAAACTACCAAAAATACTAAGAGTTTTAAATTTATGAGTTTCCGATTTGTTTGGCACTTTTAAATATAATTACATATAACTCTATTTGTCATAATTTACTATACTCAATTATTGATATTATGTTAATTTGTAAATTGAAAAAGGAATGACAAATTACTTAACTTTGCTATACTATTAGGACCGACAGGGCCAGAATATTTGAGGACCGGATCTGACTGAAACGAGCTAGACGGTACCGGACGGGAGTGGACCGCGATCTGCACTGTACCACATCTAGCTCTGATTATTATATGCTAAATCAATCAATCTATGCACGTATTGGTTTCCTTTTTATAGTTGATGCACTTTGTTTAATATTTGTGCATTTTATTGATAATATATTATAGACCTAGCTGAAAAATATCAGACTTGATTTTGGAAGTATATACTAGGCAGTATTTACTTGATATTCAGTAAATAAAAGGCTATTAAATACTTCTTACTTGTGAATACGACTGGAAAGTTAGACTAACTAGTCTTATTTTTTGTGAATATAGAATGCTATCTAGTACTTACTAGGGAATATGGTCCAGTGGCCCACAGCCGTTTCTGTCAATATCTACAGTTGGTGTACTTAGTGAACACTAGGACATTTTTTCAGCTGCACGTTAAAGACGCTCCTGAATATTTTGGTATCTTTACATTTTAATTTTCAATAAATGACAGCTGTATGGAACCGATTTTCCCATCGCAATTCGATTCAAATGCAAAAATTGAATTGAAATCGAATTGATTTTAAAAACAGCTGCATCACATATCATTATAGAACACATCCACTTTATCCAAGATTTAAATTATGCCTATCAAGAGAAGTCACTTACCATTGACAGATCCGAAATTTCAAGAAAATCATCGTCTTTACTGTTGTGTGTTTTTTAATAACAATTCTTTATGAAATTTATATTTACAGGAAGTAAAACGATTAATTATTAAATTATTTATTTATTGAAAGTATATTTTGATCTGTATGATTTTTCACTATGGACTTGATTCAAACTATTCTATTGCAAATTTAACATGAACAATGCCAACATGTTTTTAGGTAATGAAATTTTTCAGAAATCAGTATTACAACTGTGTGAATTTAAATAGTAGAATTTCTTGCAAAATATTAAATAAAATTAATACTTTCAATTATATAATGTTGTTATTGAATAAGTATAACTGACAATAATCATCTCTCTATGAATATCCCCATCTAATAAAAGCTTGCTATAAAATAATAGCAGTACTCAATGTAAAGATTGCAAAATGTAATAAAAGAAACGATTATATTTAAGTCACAAGATTATGTGTTGTCATGCTAAAATTAACACCGTATTTATAAGTGTCTTAAGGAGGGCACTCGTGTGCTGTTTTCTACACTCACATCATTGTACCAACGCATTGCTGCTCTCTGTTACTGGTGGTGTGTACCATAACGCGTTACACTCAAAAGCGTACTACAATAATTACCTGAGTAATTTTGGAAAATAAGTAATCAAACAACATGGAAATCAACTCATGTTCAATGAATCAATAATGTGCATTAATGTATTATTGAACAAGTTGCCAACGATAAGCTTTTTTTCTAAACTTCGAATTAATATATATAAAGGAATTGTTTTATACATTACCTTTAGGCTGTCTACTTTCTTTAAAAAAACAAACCATTTTTACCACGTTCTCAAACAATTTTCTCCAAATCTATTATGAAATTTGGAAATCGTGGGAAGTGGAGACATCTATTGGTAAACATGCTCTAATCTAGTGTTGTGTACTAAAGTAAGTTACTGCTACTCCAATGAAGTATTTGAAAAGATTAGCGATTTCTCATCGAAAATTCTGATTTTTTTTAAATCATTTGTAAACATTATTCAAAATTGATAAATTGATGAAGAAATTTCCCCTGAAAAGTTAGTCTATGCATACTGTTAATGTTAATTGTAGTTTTATATATGCACATTTATATGATGAATTCAATATATATATATATATTTATTCAAATAAAATACTAAAAATGAAGAAAAAACAAGGTAATGATATACTAGATTTTTGTGTTACTGATACCGTTTTAAATTTATCCAGTTACAAACTTTCAAAAGAACAACATGATGCTTTATCATTTGGTTTAAAAATGAGTTGGCCATCAACATTTAATAATTTCAAAATAGAAATAAATTCCGAAACAATGTTTCAAAATCTATTAAGAAATGAAAAATTAAATCAGGAGGAGGACATTAAGGATTTACGAAATGACATCATCTATACAATGAAAAGTTATCTAAAACAACCTAAAATATCTCAGAAAGTAAAGTCCTTAATTTCAAATGTTCGTAAGATTTCTAAAAATGAGGATATATATGTTTGCAAATACGATAAAGGAAATGGAACAGTTATTTTAGACAAAAAAACCTACTTACAAAAAATGAATAACATCTTAAATGACTCATCAAAATTTAGCAAAGTTTATCCTGACTCGAAAATTAAGAACAATTACTTTATGCATATTGAAGAAAAATTTAACAAGAAGTTACTATCTCTAAGAAACAATAATAAAATTTCATCTGAAATCTACAACAAAATTCGCAGCACAGGAAGTCAACCAGCTAGACTTTATGGACTTGCAAAAGTACATAAAGACAATAAAGATCCTCCAATGAGACCAATTCTTTCTATGGTTAATTCAGTAACTTCAAACTTGAGCAAATGGCTTGATAGTATTCTTAAGGAATTCTTACCAAATAAATATGTACTATCTGACTCTTTTGAATTTATTGATGAACTCAACACCTTTTACAAAAGAAATCAATTTAAAAAATTTATTGTTAGTTACGACGTTAAAAGCCTTTTTACTAACATACCTGTTAAGAAGACTATAGAACATTTAATATCAATTATTCCTCATGAAAAGATCGACATCGAAATGAATACTTTAAAAGAACTTTTGAAAATGGCATGCTTAGACAATTCTTTTCTTTTTGATGGCTCAATTTATAATCAAATTGATGGTATGTCTATGGGATCTCCCTTAGGCCCAACCATGGCTCAATTTGCAATGGACATTATTGAAAGGAATTTTACTAATCATGATTTTCTATTTTATAAACGATATGTTGATGATATCTTTGCTGTGTTTAGTAACCAGGATGAAGCAAATAATTTTTTAAAATATTTAAACAATCAAATGACTGAAATTCAATTTACAATGGAAAATCAAATTGACAACAAACTAATATTTCTAGATACTCAAATTTCAAATCATCATACAACTTTTTCTTCAAGTTATNATATATATATATATATATATATATATATTATATATATATATATAATATATATATATATAATAATTAAATCAATTATTGAAAAAATATTTTCAAATAAATCGTGTTGCATAGGCCTTTAGTCTTAAGCAAAGATTTAATTCAATGAATTTTGAAATTTTGGCGATTAAATTTTAAAATTATGGATTTCTACAAAATTCAATTACATTATGAATGAGTTTTTTAGAAAACAGAAAACAACATGTATTAATGAATAATATGAAATCTGAATATATTACAATCGATTGAGGAGCTGTTTCTCATCCAATCAATTAAAAATCAATATTGAAAAAACGTAATTCATTATATTTTCCCCCAATTCAGTAAAAGAAATAACAAACAAGATCAAATTAACTGTTAACAGCGTTTGGATAAAACAAAGTGATCATGATTCATATTTAGGTGTTGATATTGACAAAAATTTAAAATTCGATAAATATCACTTAAAAAATTACGAAAATTGCTTCTGGCATTAGATATCATTATATCATTGTTTATTTTCATTTATAAATTTTAATGCAAAAGCCGCTATTATCAAAAACTTTTAATTCATCATTAAAAACATTAAATTTTGCACGTAAGCACGATCATGTTAGTAAATACAGACGAAAGTATATTATGTTGTTCCCGCTATATCAAATACAATTTCATTGAGCGTTAGTTATATTTAAACATAAATATGGCCTAGAGTCAATATCTTTTCTTGCTTAAAGTAAATCCATGATCACATAAATTTCTTTGCAGCAGTATTTCTTATCTTGGTTTTCATCGATCAGTTCTGATGTTTGGAGCAATTTGTACAATGAGATTAAATTAAAAAAATACAAAAAATTTTTAAAAAATTAAAAAGTGCGCTTTTGCACCGATAAAACACAATCGAAGACACAAGCATGCTAAACACATTTATTTATTCCTTATACTGAGTTCACCACATACATTGATACACCACATTTTTTATTATTATTATTATATATTGTGCATGTATATTTAGTTTGTACTTCCAAAATTGTAACTTTTCCACAAATTTATTTCTTTGACACTTATTCTATCTTCACCATCATCTCTTAATATTCTCTCATTTGAAATAATTTTGTTAAAGGCACTAGTTAGGCATAGTGTTTTGCATTGTTTGACAAACCCCCTTATCTATTTAACTATATCTCCGTTTTCAATTTTTTTTCAAATAACTGCCATATCAAAGGACTATCATTTTATTTATTGTTGTTAAGGATCTTTAATAATTTTAATAAAAACATTAGGCTAAATGAGATATATTTCACTCAACTAGAGCATCGTCAATTTACCAAAACATATATGTCCATCCATGATTGTTTCTTGAAGATTTTGTATTTGCTGTTACAAGTGGTGTCCCATATATGTTTGCAAAGGTTGTCGGATAGCACTTTTATCTGTGAAGGACAGATACCTGTATAACATGCAAGTAGCATTATTCAAATGTTTACCCTCACTGAGTCTTTCATTATGAGTCTAATAAAGAATGATTCCTCAATATGGGATTTGCATGTGTTGTGCAATCGTTTCTTTGTTTCCTGCATGCTCCATGGCGGGTGTTCACTGTTGGTGTTTCTCAGTGGACAGACTCATTGGTGAATCGACAATAAGGGTGTCAGTGAGTACCATATGTGAAATTCTCCATTGATGCGGATCCAATCTAATATTCTTTTCGAGTTTGAATTCCAGACTTCTAGAGTTTTTTCATTTTGATTAACTTCAATTTTCCTTCATTGACTTCGATTGTGTTATTCGCAAAGTCAACTATGCATGAGTGCTTCTTCAGAAATTCATTTCCTAATATTAGCTCATAGATAGCAGTCTTGGTTTGTGTTGATGATAATGACGTCTAGCAGAAAATTTGTGTTCATTATTGATATTAGGATGTCAGTAATTTATTCTTTTGCATCCTTGTAATCACCTGACACATTTATCAGTCGTGTGTTCTCTGGTTGCAGTCCTTATTTCATATATTCTAGCTGTGTAGGACAATCATTGGAGACTACTGACATTGCTGCTCATGTATCTAGTAGCATTTATGCATACTCCACTTATGTTTGCGGGGAGGCATTGCTACCTTTCGTTTTCAGATTTATCAATTGTTTCTGTGTACAAAAATTTTTCGCCAGTACTAATTTCTTCCTGGCTTGTCGGGCTGTTTTCTATCTCCATTAGGTGTACCTTCTTAGAGCAAGGGGTTCTTAGGTATCCTTTCTTGTTGCAATTTGTGCATTAAAGCTTGCTCAGTCAACGATTTTTGTCTTTCCTAGCTGTATTATATTGAGGAAACTAGCTGTTCTGACAATCTTGTAATGATTCTCCAAGACTATTTGAATGTTATCTTCCTTTGTATGCACCTCCTCTATCGAATTCGGTGGGTTGCATTTTATCTCGATGGTTGTTTTCAATTTTCTCTGCAGTCCTCTGCAGATGTGAGAAAACAAATCGATTTTCGTAAATTTTTCTTCACGCGTGCTGTTTAGTAACATGCACTGTACTTGCAAAATGTTCGTGGTCATGTCATTAATATTCTTATAACAAATATTGGTTAAGTTTATACTGATTGAGAATTGTCTGAGGCATTAGAACCACTCTGTTCATACATCTCTTTGTAGTTTATAGTTGCAAATAAAGCAAAAATAGAATTCTTTGAAATTCCCTATCAGTAGGTGTGCAACGTTTTAACGTCTTACTCAAGTATCAACTAATGTTGGTAAGTGTTACCAATCAGATATAGTAAGAATTTGGCTTTTGCAATTTTTGTGTTGGCTCTTTGGCATACTTGTATACTGGACAGATTTTTCTGTGCAATCAAATCCAATCCAATACCAAAATTCTAGAATTGTCCAATTGGAATCCAATGGAATTCCTGTAGCATAATCCAAAGCATAATCCTTCTATGAAGAGAAGATCAGATGATTAGTCAGAATTAAGATCGAATTATTATTTATTGATTGTAAACAATTTAAATTAAATTATCATCATTATGTTTGTAGTATGCAACGAAGAAACAATATAGCAAATTAGTACTTGTAGACGAATAATTTGACTAAACGAAGGGGGCGAAAACGCTTCCATTATTTTTAGCCATTTTGGCAGACGAATAAATTCAAATTTCGAACGACAGGTACTTTTTGAATTTAACTATAAATAGAGTGAGAATCAATTTGGAAACTGTTGAAATAAATTCTTCGAAAATCTTATCTTTAGATTTTATTCGGTTTTCTTATTTATAAATCATGTCAAGCTAAACGGTAGATGCAGTAGTAGTGACTTGGGCACACATCGGGATCGATTCGAGGGTCCTTGATCCAAGCCATGAACCTGCATTTACGTTAAGTGTACGAATAGGAGTTTTTCTCCGTTTAGCTGACTATCGATTCATTCATCTGCATGTATTAAATAATTGATTTCGGAGATAAGGTTAGGTAGCCTACCGTAGGTTATATCTATATTACATTGACTAATTAGGTGACCTATAAAAAGACCGATAAATAGACCGAGCATGTATTGTTATCTAAATGTAAGGTAGGAAGCTGCAAGTAACTATTTACTTTATTTATCTATGTTAGTTAAAGCCAATAGTTTTTGGTAATGGCTGAAGTAATGTTTATTAAGCAGCTAGTGACATTGCCAGGTTGCGAAGTACAAAATTACACATTACAAATTGAGTTTAAGTCAGTTACATCCAGCCTTGATAGCTGCACTGAGTTAGGATAGGGAACACATAAGTTACTTCGTTTAGCTGAGACTTGGAACTACTCAATCAACAACGGAGGCACATAAATGTGGATTGATTCAGAGATCGGAGTCGGCCGGAGTCCACAGTGGAATCACGGAGAGGAACTGCGACGACAGCATACCTAAATAGTATTGGGTTACTTGAAATTAATACAAGTTAAGAACAATGTATCTCATGTCGGAGTAAAGAATTAATATCAGTGCATCCCTACTCCAATACCAAAATTCTAGAATTGTCCAATTGGAATCCAATGGAATTCCAACCTAAATTTGAGTTTGCTAATCCAAAGTTTCCTTGCAACACACATTAGATATTTTTGATGTCACATAATATTTATTTAAGTATAATGCACAGATTTTCTGTATGTGATTATTAAGGCCTGGATTTCGCTTGTAAAACCAGAAAAATACATAATTTAAAAAAAACGCAAAAAAATCAGAATTATTGTTACATAACAAATGCATTGCTTTATTTGTAGAAGTTTTAGCCAACTATGATGCTAAAATACGAGAGCCTATAGTCGATCAACACCATTTTCAATACCGAAAACCTCTTTGTTAATCTTGTTTGTTTCTAAGTCGAGTTTCAATTCTAAGGTATGCTCACCGCTTAGAGCTTTGAGTGAACACTCCCGTAGGTTCGGGAGGAATTTTTGAAATGGGAGTGTTACAGATTTTTTGAAATCCTCGAAGCAAAAGCTTAAATTTCTTCATACAACATTTTTTTGTCTAGGTTTAACAAATTTTGAAACTCATCAAAGTGCTTAGATGCAATTCTTAGAACTGGAAGATTTTACGTGCCTAATTACTAAGGTTTCACCAACCGAAGAAGAATCCAATGATTTTCAAACAATGTACCATCTTGCTCCCAATCAAAATATAAGAGAGATATGCAAGATACACTGGGATTTCCTTATGATGAAAACTTGGATCTCCTATCATATTTTTTTTGATTAATGTTACATTTATTAATAATTGAAAGAATTTTTACAAATTTATACAAATCTATGTATGTACAATAAAATGTTTAGTAATCCGAATGAATTTTAGTTCAAATTGTAAATCATCTTCTTTAAATGAAAGACTTGAATTGACAATATTTGTAATTTTTTTTTTTAAATTTTTTTTACTTTTAATGAACTCCATAAATGTTTTCTTTTTACTCGGGCTAACTTTATTTTCTGGACGTCATCCCTGTACCACTTTGTTCTTCAATTTGGCATTTGACTTTTACTTGACATCAAATCAAAAGGCTTTAATTACATGAGTAAGTTGATGCTTGTATTTATTTATTTTTTCTTAATGTCCAAACTATCTAGAAGACATAAAATAATTCTTCTAATGAAGATTCAACTTCTATAGTTCCCAAAATACAAGCGGCATTTGTCTGCTGAATTATAATACTCAAACGTTGTTTAAAATACTCTGCTGCACGTGGTTCCTTTGAAGAAAATATTAGGGACTTGCCAAGTTGGGAAATAAAGTCTCCAGTTAATTTACCTGCACTGCCTTGACATTCAAAAGCTAGGGATTGAAATATATAGCCTTGTTGAACAATGTCACTATATTTAGATATTTTTCGGGATTCAGCATCTGTTGCAGCTTTAGTAGGAGCAAAAGCTGAAATCCGAATGGGAGCAATTGCATCAACTACTGTAACGTCCCACACTAAGGAGCGT
>CABFPE010000614.1:63751-119648 GCA_900660155.1 Hofstenia miamia | reverse complement strand
TAAACATGTATTCAATTGAAGTTCGTTTCTCCAATGAAGGATTTCCAAGAAACGTTAATTCACACTTTGTAGGATTGACCTGTAGACCCATTTTAACTGCCGAAGACATTATATGCTTGAGATCTTCCAATACTTTTATAGTTTCATCAGCAATATTTCCATCATCGAGATAAAAAAATTCAATTCAGATTGTAGAGATGAAGTAAAATCAATTATGGAATCACAAAAAATTGGCGGACCTTCTGGATCACCTTGCTGCACACCAGTCATTGAGTCCAAAATAAGGCCGTCAAAATATAAGTTGGTGTACTTGCCATATGCAGAAATGGTGTAATTATAAATTTCAGGATTCTTATCAGCGACAATGTTTAGAAAATGCTGCCTGTCGTTCATGTTGAAGGCGTTTTTAAAATCAATCTTAACAAAAATGGGATCGTCAGTTATATTGGAGCTTTGTACATATCGACGAGTAGCGTGAACTGCGGCTTCGGCGCCACATGGCGTAGCATAACCTAACTGCCTTTGACCATATTAAGTTGTTCTCTTCATTTGGCATGATCTACCCACAATTTTTTCACACAGCCGCCGAAGAGTCCCGCCAACTGCAATTGGTCTCAACTTGACATTTTTTTCTGGAGAGCAAACAGGTTTGCACCAAGAAAATTGGACGGATGTAATTAGGAATTTTGCCTGCAATTACCAAATTAACAAATTGGGTAAGACATTCTACGAAATTTTATGCAAAAATTCCATTGCTCTCCTTACTGAGGTCACGTAGAACCTGTGGGCGAAGACCATCTGGACCACCAGCAGAACCTGGGTGAAATGAGCGAATTGCATCTAAAACCTTTTTTGGACTGATAGAAACAGGAGATGAATTCATTGATTGAATATTTGGCAACTGACTGTAGGATGAAGATTCTTAAGTTGTTCAACCACTTCAGGTGTGCTAGTTGCCATACCATAAGTGCTGCTGGACAGACGGATGGCACCCTTGATCAGCATCTTCAACCTTACCCTGTATAATATCTCTGCTATCACGCTTAGACGACTTAGAAGAATGATGAAAATCGTGAGAATCAAATTCAGAAACTACTTTCATACTATAATTGCTTATAAGCTTCTTAATGGAAGATGTAAGTTGTGGAAGCTTCTTCGAATTCTGTCTTGCTTTTAAGCAGAAAGTTGGAATGCAAAGCAAAAGTGACCAATTGTCTACATTGTCAGGATCGTCATTGACTTTATTCAGGCAACGGATATATAGTTGAGAAAGTTGAAAAACTGCTCCTTTACGTCACGCTTTAGAATCGACCTTCTGCTACGGAAAATCCGATTCAGTAAATCAATAGTGGAATTGTTCTCTGATAAAGAAGATTTAGTACAATATTCTGTTATTAAGATAGAATCATCAAGGGAAGTTGTGAGATTGGAAATTGACAACTGATTCATCTGTTGAGTGAGACTCGTTGTTGCAATATTTTTCGTTGAACAATCACAAGATGGACAGCTAAATCCTAATTTCCAATCTGCAGAGGAACGAAGACCAGAACAGCCGACATGAATATAATTACAAACTGCACACCGAACGCCTTTTCCCCTGAGAGAGCGGTGACATTGGCTGCAATTTGAATTTTTCTCAACTGACATAAAACTTTGTTCTTTATATGATTGTATATTCTTAGATGTAAAATTATTCAACCATTTAAGATTTCCCACCAAATATCATATTGGAAAAATTCCCCTTACAAAAAACATTGATAAGTAGCAAGATCTTATCTAACCACACAAGCTTTAGAAACAGCTCCTGAACTAGCGCTTAGTTCAGCTGGACTTACGATTCTTATTTGACCCACGCAACGGCACATGTCCATCTGAACGAACTCTTAGTTATTAGAAAATATAGAATACAATTCAGTATAGATAAAAAAATACAGCAATTCATGTTTTATATTCATAAGTGTTTTATTGGGAGTTTCCGCTGCTATGTTAGTTGGAGAACCGTGGGAGTGGGAATTAAGGAAACTATATTATAAAAATTTGTAGTCTTGAAAATTTTTGTAAACATATTCCAATGAAAACCCAATGAATAGCAAACATTGCTTGTCCAACAATTTGAATCTAATTCCAATATCCAATTGGAATCCAATTAGATTCAAATTCCAATGGGTAAGCCTGCTCTTTGGGCTAACATTGTTAGCTTAAGTTTTATAAGTCATTTTGTGAAAGTTCGAGCGTTGATGTCAACCTTACCACTAAATTTCTGCAAGATTGTCGCGCATGGCTTAGCCAGTTGTAGTTCTTCCAGTAATTTGGAGTCAGGAACACGGATTGTTTTTCTTCAATTTATTTATATATTGCTGTTGATTATCTGTTTATTACTACAAATCATTGAGTTTTTCTATCTGTTTTTCGACTAGGTTCTCTGTCTTGGCACATCTAAATTTAGGCATTTTAACATTTGGGAACATTTTTTGTTCTGAAATGCTTTGTGTATTTTCTTTCATTCACAAAATTTTTTTTTAATAAATTTTTGAATAGCTTTCCAATTCCTTGATCACTTTTGTGCTTTAGGCAATATTTTTACTTTTTTCAGATTTAGAAATTTTCGAAATATTTGGAAACTTTAAAAAACGCTTCCCAAAAGTTTATCATCTAGGTTTTCTATTAGATCACACAATTTTACGAATATATTTCGGATACATTTGAAAATTAATAATGATGAATTTTGGACTTTGATTATAATTTAACAAAGCGTTTTCTAATTCCTTAATTGAAAAAGATTGTGAACCATTATTGATACAAAATTTTAAATAAGAATATCCTTTTGTATTTCAAGCATTGCGCAGTTTGGACTAAATGCTTTATGAACTAAGAGATACTTTATTCAGAAATATTTACAATTCAGTTCAGGGCTGCTCAAATATTAACGTTGAGAAACATTAATTGCCATTAATGGGATTAAGTTTTTAAAATGTTTCTAACATAAGATTAATGCAACCAAGTGTTAACACCAAAAATGATCACACATGTCAGCATAAATTACCTTTAATCAACGCTTAATTGCATAATATCTTTTAGTGAAATAATGCATATTTAGAGGGAAAATTTTGTAAATTGATGATGCTTAAGTTGAGGGAAATATATCTCTTTTAGTCTAATGTTCTTATTAAAATTACTAAAGATCCTTAACAACAATGTTTTATAACTGTTAAATTGTCTTTTATTAAACAATCAAGTTGAATCATTAATCCATGACACCCTTCAGTGCTACTTGTTTATCACAAGCAAAGCTAGTCGTTTTTTAGGTTATCAACACAAGCAATTTTTGGGATCTATGTTCATTGACAAACACAATAATTGAATTAATATCAATTCTATCACTGTGCTTAGTTGTAGCAATTCTCAACTTGATTGTTCGAGAGCGCCACTAGTCAAAATGTCATTGCACCTTGAAGTAACTATGCAGAGTGAACCACAAAAACCTAAAGACATACTGAGTCAATTTAATTACAGACTTCAATACTATTTGAAGAATTTGATTTGAAAAAACATTGAAGTGTACTTCTAATTTGCAATAATTTTCATTTACGATTGATTTAGTTTTGGCTTCATGTATCAGCTTAAGCATACACAAATATTTTGACACTTTGCTGCAATCCAATTCTATAGATTCCGCTGCATATTGGGAAATGCATATTAGTTTAAATTGCAATTAGTTACAGAATGCATGCCATTTACATAAATACTAAAAAGGGCCCTATAAAATATTCTCTTGGGGCACTCCCTGTAAACTGGTAACCACTGCAAAAAAATTAATATGACTGGAATCCTTGATTGAGGTAACTAGTTATCAATTGCCTACTACTACAAGGAAACCCTAAGTAAGGTAGTTTTTCAATTACAATGTAATGATTAATAGAATCGAAGGTTCTGGTATAATTTAACATAGTAATTTGAGGCAGAAACTGTATAGCATTAAGTTTTTCAAAATTGCAGAAATAAATAGAATGCGATTAATTTTTCAATTGGTAATTTACATTGTATAATATAATGACCATGTGGGTTGATACGGTTTAGAATTTATAGCATCGAATCATTAGCCAATTGACCGGCTACGCAATCATTGCAAAATACAGCTTTTAAATCCGGCAATACTATAGTTCTAAGTTGTGGTTAATATGTATCACAAATTTCTAATATGTGCAGACAATAAGTAGCAGAAGTTTATCCGCACTGAGCAATGTAATAATTACTTCTAAAAATATCTACAACCTTAAAAAAACTAGCTTTAGACAAAAAGATATGCTGCATTAAAAACAAATAAAATTCGATAAAATGTTTTCAAAAACTTTTATTTAAATTGTTCAAAACATTGGCTTGCTTTCAACTACAAATGGCATCAAATCCTAAAAACGAATTTAAACTATTGAATTGTTGTTAAATAATTTGTAAATTAATACTAAAATAAAAGGTATCAAAATTCTATTTCTAAACTAACATTGCGAAACGCTTCATCAACATTCAAAGCAGTATATGAATTGAAATCATTATGAACAAAGCAGAAACTAGACACGTAGAAAATTCAGAGCTTCCGCCAAGCGAATGGGTGTAAGCCTAGTCAAGAATGAAACTGCGTAGACATCCCTTGTAACAGTTGAATCCTCCGATGTGATATGCGACACAAACAGGTTCGAAACTAGAAATGCTCGCTGCTGAATTAGCCAATTCTGACAAGCTTCAAGAGAATTAGAAGACAGATCGGATGGATTAGGTCCATACAGCAAGCACTCCACAATGTCAAGCATTGCATCAACATCACTGAGAGTAGAGTCTATAATTTTTCGAAGCGACTTTAGAATAAAACTACTATCGGACATCCGTTGTAAAGCTACTGGAGTAACACTGTTACTTGAAGATGTAACGCCTGGAACCTGCAGAAGAAACAACACAAGATGCTTAATGAATGCGCTGGGTAAAGTAGTGCTACTACCAACACCAGAAACAAACTCAAGTTGAGGCCTATACCCAGATTGAACCCGTATTCGAACAGAATCCATGCTCCAAACAGTGGTGTCATGGGAAAGTGCATCAGCAAGCAACTGACAGCACATGGCTTCGAATGTCGCTGTGTCAGCGTGGCGTTGTGTGCGGTGGACTTTGTTGAACTGCGAAAGCAGCATAAGTGTGGAATGTTCATTCGATTGCTTCCTCGATGCGAAAACAGTTAATGTGTGACGGTTCTTTGCATCAATAACATCTAATAGGTGCAGAGCAGGGGAATAGATCGTAGACGTTGACCCGCACTGGACCGCATGATCTTGACTAGCTTCTTGTGGTTTTAGATTCTCATAGGGACGGTGATTGTCCAATGGGGATGTTAATCTCGCCATTTTAGTCTTTCCAACAGAAGATTTAAAAGAAATAACCCTAACTGGTCGCTTAGGCTTTTTAGCACCACCAGCGGATTCCTTTGGAAGTGATAGATAGTTGTTGTCAATTTGTTCATCAGTCATTGTAAAGGCAATCGTTGGTGATGGCTTCGGAGAAATGTGTCCCTCGGAGTTGGACAAAAATTTATTGCGTTTATCCAAACTAGAGTCATTGAAACTAGTTGAAACATTCAATGGTTCCAAAGAGCACTTTTGCGGTTCCATATAGGCGCATTCCTCATCTAAATAACAAAATAGTAAGCATTCAAAATATTTTAGATAAATTTACAATTTATATAAATGAAACGATTGTTTTCATAAAATTTAATATTTACAGAGTGCCCATCAAAAATCAATAGAATTTTAAGTTTTTTGAACTTAGGTGTATTAAAAATCTCAATGTCTCCCATTGACACAAACGCATGGTTCATTCATGACGTGCAGGATTTGAGTACTTCAAGAGACATGGTATTTAACTCTTGAGCCTATCAATCGTGTCAATTGCCATTCACTTTGATTGTAATAAAAAAAATACAAAGTGAGTAATCCATTGCTCATTGCAGATTATGATGCAAAATTTCATAGACCATTCACTGAGTATGATCTCAGAAGCGTTGGGGTGATCAAGCAACATCATTTTGATAGATCCAATTTTCATCTTCCATAATGCCTTCCATGCTAGATAACTACTGAGGGCACACTATATTGCGAAGATCTCGTAATTGGTTAAAACCGAAAATCAACTCAAGGATTATAGAATGAATTAGGTGAATGATCTGAAGTTGAATTAATGGAGCAGCAAATTTTATTTTTGGCAGGCACCCCTAAATGCATACATTAACTCAGCGGTCCAAATTGGTGTAAAACAATTCGTTTACAATTATCCAACCTTCCTTACATGAAGATTGATTCGATAAATATTTAAACAGAAAGCCATAATAAAGTTCTACGGCGTCGTCTTCAGTAAACACAAGTAGAAACATTGCGAATTTTGTAAATAAAGTGTTGCTTCTATTAAACGCTGTCCCAGTTAATAAGTAAAGTTTTATATCAATAATTGGGGTTTTATTATAGCGTAAACACCATGGTTTTGGCTCAAATTAGATAGTTTAGGATCTTGTGCATATTATAAAAAAAAATGAAAATCAAAACTTGAAATTATACTCGTGTTTATATCATACTACCTCATTTTCCTAAAAAACCGGTTTACTTATTAACTGGGACAGAGTTTAAGTGAAATAAATTTAAACGCTAAGCTAGATTATTCATACGTAAAATTAATTGCAAGAAAAAATTTGCGTCAAGAGAAAAACAGATATTTAAACATTCTCAATAACTAAATAATGCACACAACTTAAATATTAATGTCAAACATGCATCCAAATAGTTATGTCCAAATTTTCGAGACATTTGAGAGTACAAACTAACAAATAATAAATATTTATTAAAAATTTTTGCTAACTTAGATAATAATAGAGGATATTCAGTGGGACCACAAGAGCCCATTAATCAGAATATTTAATGAGGTTGGACAAATAAAATTGGACTATTAGCGATTTCTGATCCTGCGGAAAATCCTAACTGCGCGAACTAAAACAATAATTTTATTAATTGCATTTTAGTTTTCATAATTATGTTATGAACTCTTCAACTTTAAAAAAGCCTAACTATTTTTTTAATTATTTTATTTCTTCCTTAATTGCCATTGCCGTCAATAACTCCATTATAATTTATGTTTAAATATATATATATTTGACAAATACTAAAATGATTATAGATTGTACGAAAGAAAAGCTGCATAGAACAATTACATCGTACGCCATTTAACATAGATTAGACTTAATCAACTAAAAGGACCATAGTACGACTAAAGTGGTGCGGCTTAGGCCCAAAATCAACACTGAGGTGCTTAATTTTCATAGAAAATCTGAACATACAACATCTCACACCCGCAATGATCCGGTAAATTACACCAAGAAGCGCAAAAGTCCACATAGCTTACAGAATTTGAACAACGCTACGCGAGAGTTTGAAGACAATGTTGGTGCTTGGCCGTCAACAATTACAATGCTTAATCCATTATTGACGACAGGTCACTAAGGACAAAGGTTGTCAGTGTAGCTTTCTTCCCCATATACTCTAACAAGTTATTACTATTTTTGATTTAAATTGTATAGTGTTTAACTGTAATATAATGATTAAAACACTCTTTTTCTGTCCTATGCCCTCTATTATATTGTATTTTGAAGAAAATATACTGGCAACTTTAGTGGTCATTTGTGACTAATGCGTTAATAAATGAAATTTTGAATTTAAATGGCCATGAAGAACTATTTATTTCTAGTGTTTTCTAGACAAAATTGCAATGACAAACACTAAAAACTTTCAATTTTTGGTTATCGACACGGATTACATTTAATCCCTGTCACTTTGGGAGAGAAACACTTAAACGTCCAAATTGACAATATAAAGGATATGATAAAGGACACGAGCAATATTTCGGTCTTTACAAGGGTTTTACATATAAATGCGACTTTGGCATTGAGTAGCGAAAGAGCTCTGAACTAAAATTCAAAAATTAGTAGGATAACGAAGCATTATAAAATAAAAGTGAAGTGAAAGCAATAGAAAACAAGAATGTATAGATGATTCATACCGTCAAACACTGACATATTAATATCGGACTGCTGACTTCGACTAGCTAAAAAATCAACATTTAAATAAGGTTTCCATTCACCATGCTTGGAACCTGAAGAGCACTTGGAAACAATATTCCAATGAAAAGTAATTATATATCATACATGTGAATGTAAGGGATTGACAAAACCTGTGAGTGTCTTTACACTTAGTGATACCCAATTGAAAAATTATGTCGTATTAATTATTTCGAAAATATCACGTTCAGAGTTGCAAGTGAGTTGGGCTAGCACAATGTTCACCTAAGCTTGCAGTGGAAGCCGTTCTTCATTAGTATTGACTTGACTTATTATAGCCCACCGAGTGAAGTTTAAATTTCTAATTGTAATTCCCAAATACACTGGAAACTCGCAGCTCTTTAATATTTTTGACCAATAGGCTGGAATGAGTTCCTATTACACTGCTCCGAAGCTGGGTAGTCAATTACTGAAAACGAAGCGACACTGTAATAGCATTTCGGAAAGGTTACTTTGGAATGCCCTACTCGACCATGTTACAGAAAAGGAATATCTAGAAAATTTCGACGAATACTCAAGACAACTCTTTTCACTGAATATTATTACTCGTTCTATTTATGAAAGTGATTTTGTAAAAAGCCCTATATAAATTGAAATATAGTTATATCATTATGGTTTTTGGTTTCTCCTGATATTGCACTGAATTTACAATACCTATTCAATATTTTAATGTATTTTTGCTTTAAGCAAATTAATTTAGGCTTGGACATGGCTTAACAAGTTCTAATTTGGACTGCGCATGAGCCAAAGATGACAGCTCACTTGCAACTCTGATCTAATTGAACGAACAAAAACTAGAAATGAAATAATTGGTAAGATTTTAAGAAATGGAAATTTTTTAATATCATTAATTAAATGCATATTGTTCCTAGGAGAATATACATTGCTTTGGATTTGGAATTAGCTTTTTACTGACGCATTCTTCTTATTCATTTGGCTTTAGGAATAAACGCGTTAGACGCCTCTAACTGAATTTGAAAAAATTTTAATGTTCTAAGATGAAACTATCATTTGTCTATACTATCTTATAGAAGCCAGATCTGAGAATTGACATGAGTAACCTTAAATCATGTGCTACATTACAAAGATACTAATTCAAATAACTAATGCTCACAATAGCTGGTAATAGCAATGTATATGTATATTAAATTACATATATAATAGGTAAAATGATGAGAATATCAATGAGTGACTTTGCAAATAATAAACAATTCCAGATTATCAAACTTGAAAGTTGGCAAAAATCGTATTATCTACAGTTAAACCTCTTAAGGGGCTCCAAGGTTATTTTTTCAAAAATATTTTTGTCATTTTTCAATAGTTAATAATGTTTATTAAAAGAAATATTAATCTCTAAGTAGGTATAATTTGGCTGTTAGCAAAAAAATGATTTAAAAAATTGAAGTCATGATTTTTAGAACAAAAAGTTTTTTGATTTCAACGAATTTTGCGAATTTTATAATCCAAATAATGTAATGCTTATAAAACATATGTATCTAGCAGCCTTCCAGTTTTAAGTGTGTATCTTCCACAATACTTGAGTTATAACAATTATAATGACACTATGAAGGTATCGAGTTATGATTATGAAAGGTTGGGTTTCTAGATATTAGCATAAGGAATGAAAAGAAAAAAACCCTATTAAATTATCTACCATGAATCTAAAGATATTTTGAAAAAATTGGAAATCTTAAAATGCTGAATTTGGTGGACATGGTAACGATTAATTTGATACTTCAATTTCAACAAGTCCCTTTGATGCCCAAAAGTGTGTCTAATTGAATAAAAAGATTGGTTGTTCTTGAAAGTTGAAGATAAAGAATTTAGGAAAATAAACCGGGAGCGACCTTAAAAGTTGAAAACAATATTTTTGCTCTTAGACAAAACCACTTCATGTACTAAACTTTGAGCAAAACACATATAATAGCAAACATCGAATTATGATAAATTTATCAACATTCACTTATCGTTTTAGACTTGTATAACAAAACGCAAGTTTTGCTACTTTTTCGGTTGAAAGTCGGTTATAAAATTATGAATGAACAAATTCAAAAAATATTTTCCAAACTTTCCATGAAATTCAATACGGATTAAAGCAACTATTATAAAAAAAATTACAAAAACCATGTTTAAAACACTGTTTACAACTGCTTAAAACAGTTGTGTTTTAAATATGGCAACGCTGTCAAACACAGCTTAAAGAAATTTAATCAATTGAAAACAAGAATATTACATTTTTTTGCAATTTGTAAGAATCTTTTTAAGTAAATATGTTAATTACCAACCTATATAATTGAAATCTATTGCAATCAATGGTTCAGATTCGGAACGTCGGTATTCAGAGAGAGATGGCATAAAATCAAAACTGTCGCCTTCGCCAAAATCCAAAGACTGCCTGCAGTTATCGGGAAAGGTGAAGCTCTTCGGGCGACGTTCGGGTTTTTGCGGCTGTTGAAGCAAATCACGAGATTTACCTAAATAATCCATAAATTTATGTAAAGCGTCAACAAATACCAACCCATATTTTCGTAGCAGTGTTCTCTAGGCATTGTGAGAGACTAAACATTTAAAAAATTCAAAATTTTATTAAAAAAAGAGAAATATAATTAAAATTGCTTATTCATAATTTAAAAAACTGCTTTATATACTGGAACAAATCATTGCAGAGGTTAGTCATCAGTCCTCATTCCATGCAAAAGTATTAGTGTGGGTAGTGATGGCAAAGTTTTTTCAAATATTTATTTTTAAAAAATTAAAATCAAATTATTAAAGTTTTCATATAAAATGTTATTAAATATATGATATATGATTACAGTAATCGTCTTATATTATAAAACCGTGTTACCGATTCGTTTTTATGAACCGGTCTCCGGCTAAATGGAGGTGGAGGAGTAGTGGGTTCTCGCTCTTTTTTATCACGCCTCAGATACCGCATGAGAGACAAAAAGCTTTTCCTTTTTGGAGTCTTAGGAATATCTGGTTGGCTATTCAAAGAAGGTGGTTCAGAGATGTCGATTGTTTTGGAGCGTGCCCTGTGCTGCTGACGTGCACGATGATTAGGTGTGGATGTGGACGAAGGAAACATCGTTGGTGCTGCCGGGAGAGGTCTTTGCGTTAAAGATAATGTTCGCGATTGATTCGTGTTTAAAGTAGTTGGTCTCTGCTAAAATATAACAATTAAATTGTTTTCACAATATAGAATTACGTAAATTCTTAAAACATTAAATCACTCTAATATTTCCAAATATATTGATCTACATTACATAAATTTATATTGATTATGATATGAAACTAACACTTTTGAGAATGAAAATTCACTTACAAATGTGCAAAAAAAAACTTACTCAGCTCAAGTTCAAATTAATTTCTTTATGAGGTTCTTAACTGGGCATATATACGAGCGAATTTCCTTATATCGTACACTTATTAATTGGTTTAAACTCAGCCCACTTACAACTTTGTGTAAAGGTAATATAAGTGATTTGCGCAAGCGTATTAAACATAGCAAGCATATTGAAAAGAAGGAAACCTTAGTAGGTGCTATTTTAAGAGTTGATGATTTATTGGGCGTGCCATGATTGGAATGATCATAATTGCCGGAAGATTTGTGGTTAGCAGCTTTACTATGAGCAAAGGTTGAAAGTGTGTTGTGTCCCAGATTGCCATTTTTTTCATTCTTTAATGAGGATAATTTAGGATTGCGAGATAAAGTTGCAGCTTTCTCTAAATGGCATGCCTGTAATATCTATCAGACTAAAATATAAACCACGCGACATCTGCATGTCAATTTATGTTGTCATGCATAATTGAAAACCTAATTAGGAGTTAAAAATAATTTCTACGATACTAGTGAACTTCACAAATAACCAACAAATCAAGACAACGAATTTATAAGAAAAATCAATACAAACGCTGTCGATAAAATGCTTCAGAATTAAATCTAAAAAACATAACTGAAACCTATAACTTCAAAACTGGTGGTAGAGGCCAGTGTATATAAAACTGTACGATAAGGTTAGTAGCAAACTTTGTGAAAGATTATGTCAAGCGTCTAGATATTTGAATATCGTCATGAAAAACCAAATTAAAATGTGAAATCTTAGTTCACACCAAAATCCTATTTATTTTGTGCTGGCATTGATCAAAATTTCACTTGACCGAGTCATGCGACACGTGTTGTAAGACAGCCTTTATAAAGACTGCAAAGGTCTCTGTATAGAAAAAAGTCTTCCCCAATGACTTCCATTATGTAAAGTAAAACTTGTGTAAATGCAAACTAGTTTGAGATAATTGCTTGTAATGGAAGGATTACAGCCTCCGAGCATGTTGATGAATTTTGCGGTTAAGAAAATAGTCATAAGGGAAAACTCATCATGTAAAACCAAAATAAGAATCTCTTATGTGTTTAATAACAATTCTGATTGAAGGAAATCTACTTGACTTAAAATAAACCAATAGCATTGCTCGCTGTAACTAAACTTTCAAACAAAACATTACATAATACGACAATGTTACCAAGGAAAATTTAGTTGATCTGAAATAATTGGTTCATAAGTAAAATAAGGTCATTAGGAAAAACTTATCTTATAAATGGGACCTAAATGTATAAGTTTAGAATTTTGAATAAGTTTACATTTTCAAATAATATTTTCAAAAATTCTGCCGATGATGAAAAAATTATCAGTTCAAATAGTAATCTCAGGACCTCAGTACTTCTTACAATTCAATTTTTATTGTTAAAACATAGTCTTAATACAATATTAAATAAATTTATTGATGAGTTTGAAGTAAAAATGATACATCAAAACTTTAATTTTATGGTATAGAAAGTCAAACTCTCAAGGCAAAAACTTAATTTTTTCAAGTAAAAAATATTTGCATTAATAAAAATGTATTAAATACCCTTCGAAATGGAATTTTGAGGAATTGTAGAAGGTGGAGGCGGCGGTGGTATGGCTGGTCTCTCAGTTGGTGTGCGATTCCTTCTGATCGTGGCAAATGGATATGATTGATCAACTGATATCATTTCATCATCCAGCAGTGAGTTTGCATCCAGAGAACGACTTCGCTTCTTATCAGAAGATGAACTATGCACCGAGAGTGGAACGTCAGCAGAAACATCTTTCCGCGACGAGGAACGTCCATGACGCGAAGGGTTTATTATTATTGGCACCTTGTTACTGTGATTCTTAAGTTTATGATAGTCTTCGTACACGATCTGCGGAGCATCGGGTGTAGATTTAGAATCATCTAAATAAGAATTAATTTAAAAAATTATGTAAAAATTTATTCACAATGATAAATCACAAAAAAGCTTGTCACAAAGTAAAAGACTGAGACTGCGGAAATTGAACTAAAAGAAAGTATGCTCTTATGGTGTATTATATAAACAAAGATTAATATAAAAAAGAAACAACAAAAAACAATTTAATAAAAACAATAATTAAATTTTTTAAGGCTTATCAAAGGAAGCAAGTAAATATGAGTAAGCTTTTAAACCAAAATTTGCCACAGAATACTATGTATCACTTACAACCCAAAAAGTTTACATAGAGTTTTTGCTAAAACTATTAAGGTTAATCATTTTCATTGCGAAATCCCAAATTGATTCTTACTAAAAATTGAAATGAAACAGGCTAACATCTTGAAACTGCGCATCTATCTACATGTTCAATAGATTTGTATATTTTTACGAAAAGTTGCATTTTCTTGCTGTATTTATTGTAGTCTCTCAAGAACTCGCTACGTCAAACAACAGTTATTCTTTACTGAAATAATCAATCAAGAGCTAGTATAGCTAAATTTTACATCTGATTTCCATCGACTGTGTCCTATATCTCGGACTGTATAGAACAATATGGGAAGACATCGTGATATTACGATTTTTACTCAAATATGTGCACTGCAGAACAAGAGTACAACTCAAGTTGTCATCTTCGTAAACGACCACCTCCACAATGTTGTTCAACAAAACGAGTTCTTTTTCTGATGAAATTACAGGTAATCAATACAGGTCATACACTCAAAATGTCAAATGTCCACATAGAAAAGCAGTTCGTCTCGTTACAAACCATAAATGTTATGATCTGGCAGTGAGTGGGAAGAATAGACGAAGGCAATTTATGGTTACTTCTACCAAAACAGACCATAACATTTAAGGCATGCCTGGACATAATACATGAAAAATTACAGATTTGGATGGGGATATTGAAATTCAGAACGTCTCAGCATGCTCTCCATTCGAAATTGGTAAAAGTTGGTTGAATCAATGGTTAAGCAGAATGGGTATAAGTAGTAGTCCACTGGAAAGGAAACTCCCTCAAACTCGACATTTTACAAAAAATCGGACATTGATGAAGAAGCAATGTGCAGCTTTGAAGCCCACATCAATAGAAAATCTGACATGCCGCGTCGCATCGCAGCAATTCTTGCAGCGAATAGAAAAAGTTCAAAGTAGTGTTTATTTTTACTAGGAATTACTCTTCCTTGTCTGATTTGTAACCTTACCGTAGATTATAATATGAATTGAGCAAAAATTCACATCGAAATGGAATTTCTTATTTAATATTTTATAATTCATTGATCAGTACTGTATTTGACTCAACTCGTATCAAGTTGAGCTCGAACTCCCGAGGTCAGTGCATTTTTTTCACAAAATCCTGGGCTCGCCAGTTACTATTTTTTATACAATATTAGAGGAAAATGACTGCTTCTTATATACACTTTAAAGTTTCTTATTCACTGAAGCATGTAATAACATTCTTTAATAGTACTTTGTCAACAATACAAAATAGTCAGCATTCAATAGTTAATGATACGTAACGAATCTAGATTTTGGCTACTATCAAATTTAGATGACAATTACAATATGGTTTCTTTTAGCCAAGTCTGTAAAACTGAACAAATCATTGAATACGGTAATTCAATGAAAATGTTTTTGATAAGCATATGGTACAGTTGAAATCTGGAAAGAATCGTGTATAGGCCTAAAATTTGTGCGCCTGGCGTCAAGAAATTGAATAGTATGATAAATTAAGTTTTGCTTCTATTGTATATGTTGTGGAACATTATGAATTCTTGGTAATTCCTATATTCATTTAAAAATTTCACAGCAAGGTACTGGGATTTTATAATATCTAGGTAGATGTCTATAATGTAGGGAGAAGTTTCTTGTTTAGAGAAAACCTTGAAAATAGTGGAAAAAAACTTCGACAGATAACATTCGTTATAAATCAGCTAGTCCTGTGAGCTCCTGAAAGTAAACCATTTGCAAAATAATCAGAATTAATAAGAAAGCAGCCATAAATGCCAATTCGTGGAAGAATAAGAAAAAGAGATAAAAACGTAGAATTTTGATCCAATTAGAGACTACAATCACTTACATTTATCGTAATTGATGATACGTTGGCAGTTGAATTCGTTAAATGTTACACGTTTCTGCAAATTGACAGAGCGATTTCCTCTATATACTAGCTCACCATTTTCCAATTGCATTTACCATACAAACAACAAACGAATAGCGTGCATTAAAACGCGTGTGGATGGCTAATGAGAGAGCTCACACGATTGTACTTTACCGCCAATTTAACAAAGTTGATGACCTATTTGCTCGTAAATTAGTCTGATTTAGTTAAATTATCATTGTGCTTTATGTAAATTTAGCACTTGTCAACAGCGAAAGAACGATGTTTACACATATATCATACACAATTGTTCAGTTAAATATGCATCCGAGGAGAACACTGGTCGATGACAGTGTGTTTGTATTAAGCCATTTAAATAAATTCGATACTATTCGGTTAAAGTCCGTTTTAAGCTAATATCTTGAATAAACTCCGCTTATGAGCGTAAAAGAAAAGAATAAGCTAAAAGATTTGCATTTCACAAGTCACGAACAAATCAATTAAGTGGTTGTCCTAAAAATTTGAATTCCTCCAATGTGGCTTCTTATCTTTATTGGTTTACCAAACGAAAGTTGCATCGTTTGCGTCCCACCTAAGAATGTTGATGAGTAACTCAATCTTGGAAAAAGGATGAAATTCTCTTCTATTAGATTAGACTGTTATTATATTCAGCAATTGTAATTAATGATGTCGGTTTGAGATACGAGGCATAGCCATCTAATATAGGATATAGGTACGAAAAACTTTAACTTTTTCATTGAATGTAAAAGGCATTTTATGTTAAACCTCTATGAATGCAATGTTATGGAGATAAATTGTTTCAATAGTTAAATATATTGTTCAAGAAACTAAATTTTCGATGATTTTAATATGCAAATAGATTTAGAAAATGAAATTAACAAATATTTTATGCGTATTTGAATGTGAGCACGGCTCGGGTACGAAAATTTCTGTAAAAATGCGCACAGCACGAAATAAAGCATGGCAAGTTTCCAACACTAGATGTGAGTGGTGCTAAGCTGCAATAACCGTGGTAACTTTCGAAAGGTATACTACGGTGGCCAAATATTGTGCTGCGGTAAGTTTTACAAAAATGTGTAATGCACGCATCTCTAGTCGCTACTGCAGCAGAGTTGGAACCGGTTCGAACTCCGGTCGGGTCGGGTCAGAATTTTTGTCAAGCCGGTTTACAGGTGTTCTGAGCTCAACATTTATTTGGATTTTTGTAATGCTAGTTGACTACAAAATAGTATTTTTATATTTGAAATTATATATACAATTATATTTCATCATTATTATCCAATAGAAGTGAAAAAAATTCGATGCAAACGAAATTTATTCCAGCGTTTAATGAGCTAAGTCTGTAACAGTAGTACGTATATTATGGACGAAGTACATTGTATGATGACTATTGATGGTGATTCCATACAACCAGCGGCTGCCTCGGTCAATACTGGATGCTTAGTAAGCAATTCTTGAGATTTCTTAAATTTTATAAGAGATTGAATGTTAATATATGTTTAATTAGTTAGTTTTTCGTAAGAATATCATGAATTTTTAGAAATTTTAATTGGATTATCACAAAGGTGAAATTATTGAAAAGCAATTTTGCAATAAATTTACTGAAATATTGTATTATTAAATTTCAAAAATATCAATAATTTATTTCTTAAGTACAATTATTGGATGCCCCTAGTGATAATTCAGCAAATCAAGATATGTTTTCAGGGACTACAGCAAAAAAAAACTGTCACATGTAAATCTTGAATCTCAATTGGTTTATGTGCTAACAAAGATTTTTGGGATATTTATTTTCGGACAAATTGATAATTGGAGGTTATTGAATAAACGGTTTATCAACTGAATTGTTGTTTTTTGCAAGCAATAACAGTACAATACAATAATTGCAACAATTTATTTTCAGTTTAATAAATATTTAATACTCTTTTTTTTCAATAATAATAATATTGCATATTGTATTAAGGCACCGCTGGTTTTTCGTAAAAAAACAATTTCTTTGAACTAAGAAAATAAGTGTATTGTGACAATATTTGATTTAGGTGACAAATTTGAAATCGTTTGGAGATATCTGCAAACTTTCAGCTGAAGTTCTCAAAGAGGAATTGCAACTACATCCACCAGAAAACTTCAAATTCATGAAACCGCCTTCAAAATCTGCTGTCATGAATCCCTTTTTGCTAATCTACTACTTATTGGAGGATCAGGAAGAAAGAAAGTTGAAAAATTGGGCTTGTTGCAAGCATCACAAGAAGTGTTACATTCAGCTCTGTGGAGATCCTTTGAAAGCTCCATCAGCTACTCAGTGAAAGAAACTAGGAACATCGGCTTCTGGAAATTTCACCTAGTCTGTTGAAGAACATTACCGATTTTTTTGAGAAATTTTGCAAAATATTTGACAAACTTGAATGTTCATCGTTCCATCCCTACAATATGTGATTCCTACATATTCAAGCCAATTAAGGATGAAATCATAAGAGAAATGAACCAAAAATATTAGTCATCAACAGCAGACATGATGATCGATCCCATTTTCAAAACAATGTCGTTTGTATATGTTGCCAATGACAGAAAGAAATTTAGAATGCTCACAGAGAAATGCTTAAAGTTTTATGAACCATATTTGGCAACAGATGAACAAAGCCATGAAGACAGTCGAAAGCAACAAGATATCAGCAGCACAGATCCATTTCAGTCTTTGCGTTTAAATGAGATGCCAGATTCAGGGATTGAATCGACTTTCATCCAGAAGGTTATTGCCGAGTTTGTGGATTATATGGGTAAAAGTTTTAAAATTTGCAGTACGCATGCGAATGACCCCCTCAAATCCCGGAAATCTAAATCGTTCCAGTTTCCACTGCTCAGTCGAATCTCAATTGTCAACTTTAAACCAACCAATATTTTTATACTCCATAATTAAAAGTTGTTTTATCAGAGATGAATGCTATATTTTCAATAACATAAGCACTCAGTACAAATTAATAAATTTGAAAATTTTCCATTGTGAAAAATAATAATATAATTAAAGTTATTAAAAGCTAAAGGTAAAAGAATTCAAAAAATTTTTTTCAATATATTAATTATTTTTATTTGAAAATCACAAAGTCAATTATGACGATGAAAAAACGTATTCTGTTACTTCAAACGATTCAATTGGCATTTATCGCATATTTGTTTCGAGTTCACTGTTACAATGCCCCATTTTGCATTTACCAAAAACGGTTAATCTATATTGTAAGTATCCAATTCTGAGCGATGGCCAAAACCGGTCAAAATTCTGGAAAAAATAGACCGGTTGAGAAAATGCCTAGTCGGGTTAGCAAAAATCCTGACCGGTTGCAACTCTGTAATGCAGTAACATTTTTGCACATTGNCACAGAAACTAGGGCGAGTAGATAAATTGGGAGTAGTGTTCCAAAGTATTTGTGATGTCAGCCTCATAAGCCGAGTCTGATCTGAGCTCAACTTCTCTATGGCATCACAATTTGCAATAAAAAAATCTTACTCTTTTAAAAGGAGATGCTGTTGAAGCACTTGTGGTCTTGAAAGAAGCAAGACTTTACAAACTTATCTAGATTCTTGATCCGTAATAATGAGTTGCATACTTTGCAAATTTGAAAAACTATCTAATTTGAAAATATAATTTTCTTAACCATTAACCATCTGTGTTCTTTTCACTTAAATTTGAGAAATTATCCCCATCGAGTCTCATTAATATCAAATTCTGGGAGCCGGTCGAAACCGGTCAAAATTCGGGAAAAAATAGACCGGTTGAGAAAATGCCTAGTCGGGTTAGCAAAAATCCTGACCGGTTGCAACTCTGTAATGCAGTAACATTTTTGCACATTGTACCGCGGTATACCACGGTGCATAGCTTTGTGGCACTGAAGACTTCTATTGCAGAGTTCAAAAAGCTACGAGATGATTACAAACGCATGCGCTTCATCCAATCAATCAAAATGTCTCATCTAATATCTACAATTGTATTTGTGTTCATTGATGTAAATATTGAAAGAAGTTCCCCAAACCCAAACCCTTTGGAAAAATATGCACAAGCTGAGTGTCTGTAATAGAGTTTCTTAATAAAATATACACAAAAATGGTTGTACGTAAATACACAATGCTCGTCGCCCAAAATACAGGAATCCAAGGTGCACGGAAATTTCAAGTTTCTTGTAACGGTTTTCAACAGCCCAACTAGTTTAATTCTAATGTAATTGATGAAAACGCGAAGAACTTTTAAGTAAGTAATAACAAAATAAGTTTACATTTAAACGCAGTCAACTCAAACTAACCGTTAAAGTTGACTTGATAAGCAAATTGGAGCCATACATCTCAACCGACAACAGTTTATAAATTAAATTCGTCACAGTTACAGCAACTGATTACAATCTAGTTTCCATCATTAATAAATTTAGGGAAGCAGAAGAATCAACAGAAGAAATCTGACAACTAGTCGTAAATTTCAACAATCATACTACATTTCCAATTCTTATTAAGGTTAATCTGGTTGTAAATATATATATATATAACGACGAGCCTGCTCAAAATTTAACGTATCACTCAACGCATGTTCTTCTTCAACATTAAAAAATCATTACTAAACAGATTGGGAAATTACTTTGATTACCAATACAACCCTCATTCACAGGGTGCTAGCTCAAATCTAGCTATTTTTTTGAGAAATAAAGAGTATCGCAGAATTGATAGTTACACTACAAGTGTTGAATAAGTAAGGATATGCAGCAAGAATGCGACAGGTTATTCTGAACAATGACAATGAAACAAATTTACTTAACAATGTATGACTGAAATATGTGAATTTTAACATGAGCAAATTAAACATGCAAGAGACAGGAGAGTAGTGCATCGAAAAAATGGGGACCAAACGTATTTGCCCTAATTGTCTAAAAAATTTATTATTTTGAATGCCCACGACATCATTGTTGATGCAAGAAATGCAAATTCCTAATTCACAACTGGCATGTAAATTCATGTACATTTTTACACAATTATGCATGATATTGTAGAAAGTTTGCACTAAAATTGGTCTACAGTAGTTCACAAGTTCAAGCCAAAGAAATCATTCAAAAACTCCGACAATATCTAGAAAATTGTGAAGAAGCATAGACAAGAGTCCTTTGATGAAAAAAATGGTTAAAAATTGTTTTGGTGCTTTTCTTCTTCACGATTTTAATTTGAAGAGAGAATGAATCCCACCATTACTACGAAAATTTAAAATGTTTTTACCACTAACATAATGCCCATAGATCATGTTTAAAGTCAAAATAAAACAAAATAAGTTGAGGCGTATAAGCAATGGAGCTTATAGCTTGATAGATAATAACGGAAGCTTTGAAGTGTGCAAATATTTAGCTTATAATCAATCAGTTACATATTTAGTGCTGAGTTACAAAGGAAGTACTTATCTATCAAAGGAGTAAACACTCCATTTCTGAATATAATAGCAAGAATTAGCGTGCTTTGCAAGGAACATGTAATCGTTTGTGAACTAGTTCTCCACAAAAGGAAAAATCCGCAATGTTTTAGAGCTGGCAACTCAGCTGTAAAACAAAATAGCCAAACGAAGAACGTTATTTAATAATCACTTTTAGATCCTAAGATAAGGTAGCAATTGAGAAAACTAAAGAGTAGGGTATATTTTTTCAAAAAAACTGAAATCTAGCATCTGTTTTTAATTACTTTTATCTCTCAGCTGCTAGATTAAAAACAATGCATTTATAGCTGCAGACTTTGCAAACTGCAGTAACTGTAGCATCGTATAATCGCTTTTTGCATTGTAGTCAAAACATTCGAATGCCCAATTTTCAACATTTTATACATTAAATTTTCAAAAATATAGGTAATGAATACTAATTTTGTTTTAGCGAAACTCATTTGCTGTAAACTCAGAAATCCTGGAGCTTTTATCAATTGTTTAATTCTTTTGTTTTAAAAACCGAAATGAACTATCAGCCAAAAAACCCGATTTTGTTTCAATATAGTTTTAAAACACGTTGCATGGCAAAGCAGTATTTAAATTTAAGCATTTAAAGCACCAAGCTAGATGATAGAAAACAAATGTCAAACTGCTGTAAAAAAACGATTGCGAGTTATCCTACCACAATGTCTTAAAGCGTTCGTAAATTCTGAATGCGTTGTTGTGAGGGCACAGCTTCAGCAATGCACTCACTGCATCAGCAGTGACTTATATATTAACATAACAAATGCTATCGCTTTGACTATTTGCTTTCTATTTCCACCAGAACTCTTGTTAAGACATGTACAATGTACAATGTACATTGTATTATGCACACACGATAATATAGAAAACATTAAAGGATAGAAATAAAGTTAAATAATTATAGAACATTGGACTATGATAAAAGAAGACGTGATTACTAGTGTGAATTTTTTTACACAATGTTTAAAAAATATTAATAAGAAGAGGGATTTCGTGTTATTCTATCAATTCAACAGTTAATTGGACAAAAGTCTACCATTAAAACAATAGAACGCAGAAGTGCAATAAAAACACAACTATAAGTCAATCACAAGGGTTTTACATTTGCTATCAATCATGTTTCATGCCATGCAAGACCTCGTCACTTAGTAATAAGTGGCTAGAAAAATTACCGAATTCATAGAATTTTTATTGTTTTGGGATAAGTCTAGAGAACAATTCAAGAAAAATCCTACAGAATTGGTGGGAAATATATTATCATTTCTGGGAATTAGAAAAACGTCATTTAATATATTCTGCCATCTTTAAAACATTGATAGTTGTTCAACATCTAATTGGAAGTTTTTTAGTTTTGTGAAAAAAACTACAAAATGATGTTTAACAAATATTTGACATGTACTAAAAATATTAAGATTTTGTTTCCTGTACCCAAAAATGAGAAAATATTAATAAAATGATAAAGTTACTTTGCCGTGACAGAGCATCAACCTCTCGAAGGACTGCTTGTACAAAAGAACCATCCGCTGTGTTGGACAGATTATTCAGTTCAATGGTTGCATAGGCTGGTGATTTGACTGGAGATGCAGCACTGCTTGCAGACGACAGAGAGCCATCTGGATTGAACACGTGGTATAGAGGTTCATTATGCATTGCAGGCATGCGACTACACGTCCAGTCTAAACGATCAAAATCTGTAAGATAGGCTAACAGCAAGGCTCGACGTTTAAAATAAAGGTACTCATAGCTATATATCGCCTACGACATTAAAATTCAAATCGATTGCTGCAAACATTGAGTGCAAATAGAATAATGAATTACAAATTAAAGTGATTTGTCAAAAGTACTGAAAGTTGACGTCTGAGATGTGTATGGTTTTAACAAATCCTTTAAATCGAAAATTCATTACACGAATACACGATGAACTTGCACTTAAAGTTCATCACGGGATTTTCATAAATACATTAAATAATTGATGCTGATTCTTTACTGAAGATATTCTTTTGTTTAATCTTTTAAAGAAATCAACAGTGTTGACCAGTTAAATTAATTTAACTATATTTCACCAGTTAAACTATTTTCATTTAATTTAACTGATTAGTTTAACTATTTAGAAATGGAGACTGAAAGAATAGGCAAGAGATTGTCTGCATAAAAATGCTTAGCTCGTTGGCGACAAGGGTTTGTTGTAAACGTAGCTTCGAGGAAGAGACAAAAATGGTGCAATAAAATCAGAATTTGTTGAAGGCTTCAGAATTATTTAACTAATCAGAATTAAAGTAAAATATAACAAACGATAATCGGTGAAATTCTAAAATCACATCAAACAATTTCGAATGAAATTTTATCATCGTATCCAACCATAATCAAATGAGTTTAAGTTCTCAATTTTCAGTCGATTTTTACGATTTTCAGTCAAATACGATGCTTTTGAAAAACTTCGTTCTCATTTTAACTAAATAGTTAATAGTTAAACTATTGAAATGAATTAATTTAACTTTAACTATAATTAATTAGTTAAACTATAGTTAAACTATTAGTTTAATTGATCATCACTGGAAATCAAGGTCTACATTTGGTTTATGAACAACATTTGAAGTTTTTTGTGAGTCAAAAAAGTGAAAAACTTTTTTCCCAAATATCAAATAAACACGCAACAAAAATATAGAAATAGGAAAACGTCTCAAAGCTTCTGCGGGACCAGTAGCAATATTTCTGTGGGACTGGGACGTAAACGAAAAAATTGGGACCATATATTTCAGAATATCGTTAATAACTTTTGCTAATGTATGAAAGTAGAAGTATATTTTGTGGCACGGAGACCAAATCTAACGAGAAGGAATAGGACGGGTACCAATATAATTCTGGTTCTGCAGAAACCCAAGTCTCCAGCATTTAGGCAAGATTAAACTATTGAGGCAATATGTCAAATGTTAAATGCATTAAGCCAATAGAATCAGAATCAAAAACCTTGATTACTGTAAACTCTCGTTACATATAAATTGAAGGAATTTCTATTAATCTTCTGATTTCATGTTAATGAAAGAATATAACAGATTATACAGTTGGTGATCACCGCATAAACTCCTAGTTATGATTGAAGACAGATAAATGCATAACAGATTTAGATGTGATAATTAATTGGTATTGAATAAAAAATAAACTCAAAACTTGCTTTGAAATTGGTTGCGATTACTTTCCAAAAAGTCATTCTGGCTGAATTTTTGGACAATCAAATTGAAAATATGCTCAAATTAGAGCTCCGTACCGTTATTATAATATTTGTAGCAAGGGGTATAAATGAATCACACAAATCATGCTACACCAGTCACCTCTCTAATCCTATAACTATATTATAATATAAGGTTAGGATTGGTCCATTTTCCACCAAGTAACTAATTTGTTTACAAACTATAATCTTCGTGAAAATATAGTGCATTAGAATACAGCTGTTAGAGATAACAAGCCTGCACTGAATAATAAATTTTTGCATTCCTATCTAATGCAAAATATAATATACGTTTAGGTAGAAAAATTATTTATCTTTAACAAATCGTATTAAAAATGGCAAATCATTGAACGATGCAATAAATTTTAGCATGAAGTAATTTATCACTGCGATTGATATTTTGCATTGGCAGAGTGGGGCTTTAGTTCAGATGAAAATTGCTGAAAGATAAATGTTGAATGAACTTTCAATGATTCGAAAATGTTACACAAACATGTACTAAAAGCAAAGTTTTTCCCATAGTTACTGAGAGAGTGTGTGTTATAAAGTAGAGTAAGCGATATATGTAAAGGAAATATAATTGACGTACGTAAATGAAATTCTGCATGAACGATACAGTGCAACCGTGTCCTACAAAAATTTACCAATATCACTTAAGAGGAATGTGGAAATAAAGCAAGGTGACAGCTTAATGAGGAAACACAAATAATTCCATCAGTTGGTTTAACACTGATAAGCACAGAAGTTTTAGTAGAGCTCAATCAATCACAACCGCAGTGAATAATAACAAAACGCGCTCAACCATATCTCTTCCATGCAAACCGACTCGGTTATTATGAATGAAAACAATTAAGTTAAAGACTACTTTCACAAAGAAAACTAGAAAGGAATTAAAGGCTCAAGCTTCACGGCCCAATCAACTCAGCTTCTTTAAAAGGCTAAAGTGTCCACGAGAAATTCAATTCCAAATAAAGCTATTGTAATTATTGTAAATTCGACCCGAACTAAAGCATTTTATGTACCTTGCCAAAAAAATTCCTTGGTCGTTCGGTTTACTAGACCAAAATTTGCTGTTAGAAACTTATAATATAATCTACACACTACCTAAATTAGGTTATAGAACACTATACAATACCTATGTGAAATTTCAGAATGGGAAAATTATTTTTCGTAACATTGTTTATAAATGAAATAGCACAGCTGCGTAATTGTAAGTTTTATAGTTCTGATCATTGTCCCGGCCCGACTCACGGCCACTTCTGAAACAAAGGCAACCTCAAATGGCAATAAAAAGGGGGCCAAGCGTCATCCATTTGCAAGATTTGATTAGACAAACATGACAAAAAGTTTTAAGCACATATTTTTTGTTGAGGACATGTACCTCGAGAATAATATTTATTTCTAATACAAATTTTCAAATGACAATTGACATTGGCCTAATGGTTCGATAAGAACAATTCACGGTTGGCGTTTCAAGTATATTAGATTTATGTATGAAAAAACAGGTAAACCATTTAATAATCTAGCAAATATTATCAGGGATTGTATAGTTCGTTCAATAACATAGGTAAATATAAATTTTGAGTTGCTAACTACACCAAAGCTTCAAGTTAGAAATCCTGACGATCATGATGTAATTATACATGCAATCTAGTTAACATTTATATGCAAGCTGCATAACTTCTTAGAAGTAAAAATTGATACAAAATTGTCAACAAATAATTTTGAGGAAGAAGAAATTTAGAAATTTTACTTTTTTCAAAAACACGTTTCATCTATTACTTCAAAACATAGTGAAAGGCAAAGGAATACAAATTTTCAATGTTGAGCTTCTTAACAGTGCGCGACACCATCGAGGGTATTTTGCTTATTTTGAAACTGAATTTGATGTATTAGATTCTTCATTTGTCAAATTAATGGCTCCTACACAGCCCCAATTTTTTCGAGTAAAATGAATGAAATATTCCAAAAAACAATAAATTGAATTATTACATCTAAATGTCAAATGATGGAAAAACTAATACAACTTCTACGTTAAAATACAACTGTCAAGCAAAATTATTTAAATGTTAAAATATGCAAACATAATATACATCCACGAGAGTAGAAGAGGATTAAATATTCTATGTAATTCAACAGACCGTTAAATAAAACACCGACTTATGCACTCTTCGGCCCATTTTGTATCAAGTAATTATTGTCACCTTGTAATGTTCAAACTTTTACTTAAAATTCTTGATTAAATGCTTCTCACAAAATATGAATAGAAATATTTGAGTTTATAGAAAGAAATTTCACCTGTATAAGTAGCATATCATCAATAAGCGGAAAAAAGTTAACTGGTTCGGAGAGAAAATGAAAACTGTTATTTCAGGTTATTGGTTTTGATGTGTTTTCATCGGCGCATAGAAAATTCGTTCCAATAATCGTAACAACCAAAAGCTTTCGTATGAACTCGAGCAATAGACTACTTGTATGAAAGCAAAGCTAAATTCCTCAGTCGGATGCAACCTCGCGCTATCGTCCCAATTATCTAGGCGGATATTTTCACGTCTTGTAAACTCTTTTGAGTTTTTAGTATCAAAGTGAAACAAGTGCTTATTACTAAATGTGGAATTCGGCCAATTCACAATCTGTTGATTACTACGCAAAGCTCATCAAAGACCATCTTTTATACACAACTAGCATCAATACAAGACAATGGAAACCATTCTAATCTATTATTACAGAAGACTCGCTAATGACTCTAATTTTGTAAAAAAACATTTTGACTGAGCGCGGGAATAGGATTGCGGAATCCAGTACCATCCAACTTAACTATAATCTAGATTAATGTAGCTGTATTCAGATGAATGTAGTTTTTCCTTCATTAGTAATCGTCACTCACAGCATACATGCATTTGTACTATAAATTTACACAAATGATATCAGAATCTAAATGAGGTCGCAAAATAATCGAAACTATAATCAACTATAAAGCAAAGTAAGCACTCGCGAACGTGATCAATCAACTTTACGAACAGCTACAGGAAGACTCGCTTAATTGCAGGTTTTGGTAGTTTATATGGATATACTTTGACATCAAAGAAAATATTAAAATGGCGGATTTCCGCTGAAAAATTCCAAATGGATAATAAGTCTAAATCTTCATACCCGCGACCACCCTGCAAAGGGTCAGTGAAGGCATAGATTTGGCATAGCACTGATCTGTTCAAAATTTCATGACATTCAGTAAATAATTTTTAGCTAAAATATGTCACCCTTTGAAGAAGTTTAAAAATCTTGCTGGCAATACAAAAATGCATCCATAAATGAGCGTTTATTGATGCTTACATGAAAAAACATCAAATTAATCAGCGATTGGCAAACAATGCAATACAATGATGGATTCCCAATACTAGAATCACTGAAAGTTGTTTGATTTTCCACTCTTGTTAGGCTGAGAATATATTTACAGCCAATTCTTTATGATTTTTGAAGTTTCTTATTAGCCAAGTATATTAGTGTGCATCCGTGTTCGAACTGTAGCAAATCGAACTCTGACAAATATTACATGAATTTCAATTAAGAACAAGTGTTTGCGCCAATGAAATTATTCCAATTTTCGAAAACACTGTAATCTTAAGATCCGTAACATAAGAACAAGTATGGAATTGGAACACCTTCTTCAATATAAATAACATTCTTGAACTGTGAATAGTCAACAAGGGTTTCAGAATAAATTTGATCAAGCAACTTTAATAAACTAAACATCCAATTCTTATTGTCAATGCCAGAAATCAATCGTAAACTCAAATCAAATATAGAGGCAATTTCTTATAAAACTATTTTGTAATAAGACAACACGAATTAATCATTATTTAAATTCATGTGTTGACCGAGATGGAGACGGGCTGGGTTTGGGCCGAGGTAGTAGAAAAATGGGAAGAAATTTCAAAAAATAATTATTACTTAAAACAACACACGAATTAACCTAAATGCACTAAAGGCTACAATGTGTTGTAAAAAATCTACATTCTAAGTTTTTCAAATTCAGGTCTAGCATTTCAAAATTTAAAGAAATTTTGCTGACATGAATCTTAAAACGAGGCTAAAAAAGCCACATTAGCATTAATTTAAGTGGGCAGAGTTTAAGACTTCGGGTGCCAGACTTGGTCTTAATTTTCGACCCATGTACACTCTGTGTGAAGTAGAATACTTTCAAAACTACACGAAAATTACCAACAAAATCTTTGAAAATTTGGTATTTTTGCATCAAGGCATACTATAACTATAGTAGAGCTTGTTAGAATTCATAAAAATCACCAATACGTGACTTCACAATGAATACAATTCTAATGTTTACAACTTATGTAGCTGTATTTCTTGGGTTTCCTTTTACGACACATTTCAAATAAGTTAACAGTGTTGATTATTATTATTATTCATTTCTTTTTTGCATTGAAATTAAGAATAAGTTAAGAATAATTTATAGGGCTCAAAATTATTATGATTCCAATAAAAAGTTCCTCACAGGCGACTAACTACATTTTGCAACAGACGCTAGTGCGTGGTGAAATTAAGATTTCCTTGACCGATCGATAGGTACTCGATCAATTTCTGGGCAAAATAGAAATTAAGATGGATTTTTTACCTGATCAATTTTTGATAGAGTTTCCGGTAATTTTGCTTAAGAGTTGTGTTTTTTTGGGTTAGGGATATAATTGAAGTTAGGCTTGGAGTTAGGGTTATGGTCTGGGATAGGGTTTGGGTAAGGATTAAGTGTATACATATTATATGTTGATAAATTAGTCTAAATTTTGCAAAATTTGAGGAGGAGTTTCGCAAAAGTACCGATTTTCCGATCTAATCATCTAGTCTGAGAAACAATAAAAATATAAAATCTTTAAGCCAAAAAATCCATATTTTTATTCAACACTACCAACTCTTTGCATGACAGTTACCTAAGGCTCTTCTTTTTGGAAATTTTCACTTTGAAGGGAACAGCATGTGTGAACAATATTCCAATGTTTGATTCCACAATTTACAATTTTTCTATCCTTTAAAATAATTCTCCTTTAGAACTATTGCAACAAAAGAAAATTAAATTGTAAAGATCGATGTTTTAAACCAAAATCTACATTTCGATTGTCGATAATGTTTCCAAGAAATCGATTTACTAACAGTCACTTCAGCAAAAAATTCATCAGCAACTATTGAATGGAAATTAAAATTTGGAAGTATTTAACAAGCTTAACACTTTTCAAATGTGTTTGAATGTTTAAAGTCTTAGTACGATGTTAAATGTGCAATAAACCAGGCAGTAAAATGACAGATTTATAGCAGTTACAAAATATTGTCTGTAAAAGGAAAGGAGACAAAGTCTAGAAATAAAGTTAAAAGTGAATAACAGCAATCAACACTTACTTTTAAACCGATGAAAAATATGAACGCAATCCATAGTGATTCCTTGATTTTCGGGGAATACTCGATTAATGACACATGCGCGTCACAGACATAAGAGATAATACAAAGTGAGATAACAATTATAATCCTAATGAGTCATAGACGTGCACAATTAACTCTCGATTTCAACTACCCAATCTCACTCGTAAACACCCCCGCACGCTTGCAAGCATCATTCACTGGGAATTGTTGGAGGTGAAATGGGCTAATATAAACAACGTGACAATTCATATAACAGGTATTCTGGCGTAACACATTGTGCGGTAGAAGGCCAATCAGCAATAATTTTATTAGCGAGGAAGAGAATTTATGATAAAAGTTGACAGGCGGACACGTCAACAATAAACAAGAAATTTTGTACTAAACACTTTCCATGCGTGATTTGCCCAAGAAGTTAAACATTAAAATAGACCAATGGCCTCCAACCTCGTAATCACAATACACGCACGTTTTCCTAAGTAAACAAAAGCCGTGTAGGATCACAAGCCTCCACTCCACTTCCACATGAAAACTAGAATTAATGACGGCGCGAAATTATTGAATTACAAATCGTGGGATAGCAGTCTTGGGATTCACAAAGTTTATCTTCAATTTTTCCTTTAATAACCCACTTTTAACGGAAAACAACTCACAATGCACAAAATATCCAGTTATTTATTTAAACGCTGCATTGGCTGATAGCGAATCATAGTCCCGAAACGGTGGCGAAACCCAGTGTCGTGCATTGAAATTTTCTTGCATTAGGTATTCGTGTATTACGAATTATGTTATTGTGTACATGTTTTTCAGATTTTGCGTATTTTGTTTAATCTATATCAAGAAAGAAAATACTCATTTTCAGTTTTGTAAATTGGAATGCGTTATAAAATAAATTACAAGCAATTGTAAGAGAAGTTATTCTACATTTTCTTACTTAATTCACCCCGCGGGTTGCAGGTAGAAGTGGGCGCTGCCGTTAGCCGACTACTATTGGCGGAGCAGACCCGATAAAGCATAGAACTGGATTAGACTGTATAATATTCCATATAGAAACACTATAAGGCCTATAGCCCTGTGGAAACCGTATATGATGCAAGCAGAACTGTGAACCTACCTATCTGCAAAAAGGTTCATCATGCCCTTACAGGCAATTTGATTAACCCTTAGGCTACCAAGGGTGGTTCTGAGAGCCACCCTGTGCTGTTTTCGTGAGTATTACTCAGTTTGTTTCAATCAGTGACAAATCCTTTCAGGACAATTTTCTTAGATATATTAGCAAACGATTTAAACGATTTGTGATGATCTAGCGACCGTTGTTCATTAATTGTTCATTGACCGTTGAATCAGCGCAGTTCTTTTGGGTTCTACCCATTTACAGAGGTTTACCTAATGACTTGCAAAGATTGCATTGTCAGTTACTGTCATTCTCAATCATGCGACCGCAACGAGAGGCTGCTCTACTGGCTCAAGCTGCACTATTCGGAGCTACAGAATCGGACTCAGAAGTAGATGCTGATTCAGACCAGGAAGATAACGTGGAGCACATTGTAGATGTTCACGATGATTCGGCATCGAGTGAGGATAATACGAGTGATGAAGATGCCCCAGTGCCACGACGACGCGTTGGCGGAGGAAGAGGGCGAGGATTACTTGTTTCGTATCAACAACCGGCTGTGCGCGGGCGTGGACGAGGTTTTGTACCTCGACAGGCACAAGCAAATCCCTACAACGATAAGAATGGTTACTTGTGGCCACCTGAACCACCTCAGCAGAAAGGTCGACGCGATGCAGCAAATGTTGTTCACGTTGGTGGAGGGAAACCCGAACCAGGTGCAGTGAAGAACACCATTTTGGAAACCTGGTCACTTTTCTTCCCGGAGACTATGCTCATGCAAATTGTTCATTTTTCTCAGATGAAAGCAAATGCTCTGGGTATTGAAGTTCAGTTGACTGTTGCCCAGCTAAAAGCTTACTTTGGAATTCTGTACTTCAGAGGGGTTTTCGGCGATCAGAAGATTCCTATCGAGCAACTTTGGAGTGAGAACTACAACACGTTCTACCGCACAACTATGAGTCGCAAATTATTCCAAACTTGGAACCGTGTATTGTGATTCGATGATTCAGAGCTCAGAGAAGACCGGAAGAAAACAGATTCATTTGCTGCCTTGAGAGACATCTGGTCTGAGTGGAATGAAAGACTCCGTACTTTCTACAAAGCCAGTCATTCAATCACCATTGATGAACAACTGGTCGCGTCACGTTGTCGCTCACCACACCGGATCTACAATCTGTCAAAACCGGGAAAGTATGGCGAGCTTGTGAGATGGTGCACAGATGCTAAGAACAGGTATTTCTTGAATGGCAGCCTACTAACTAAACGTCCGGAAGACAGTGTCGCGACTAAAGTTCACAAAGAGTCAAATCGAGCAAAATCACTTGTGATGAATTTGTGTGGACTGTTCTTCAACGACGGAAGAAATGTCACTGGGGACAGATTCTTCACTTCGATGGATGTTGCTACTGAACTGCTGAACCGGAACACCACGTATCTCGGAACAATTCAGAAAAATAAGAGGGACATTCCGGCGATCTTGCATGAACCACGGGAGCAATTTGACTCAATCTTCGCATTTGGTGGCGACCGGAAGAGACTCACAGTCCAGTCCTATCAAGTCAAACCAAAGAGGAAGGTTTATCTAATATCCTCTATGCATCACTCTGCTGAAACACTACCTGATNGCTCTGGGTATTGAAGTTCAGTTGACTGTTGCCCAGCTAAAAGCTTACTTTGGAATTCTGTACTTCAGAGGGGTTTTCGGCGATCAGAAGATTCCTATCGAGCAACTTTGGAGTGAGAACTACAACACGTTCTACCGCACAACTATGAGTCGCAAATTATTCCAAACTTGGAACCGTGTATTGTGATTCGATGATTCAGAGCTCAGAGAAGACCGGAAGAAAACAGATTCATTTGCTGCCTTGAGAGACATCTGGTCTGAGTGGAATGAAAGACTCCGTACTTTCTACAAAGCCAGTCATTCAATCACCATTGATGAACAACTGGTCGCGTCACGTTGTCGCTCACCACACCGGATCTACAATCTGTCAAAACCGGGAAAGTATGGCGAGCTTGTGAGATGGTGCACAGATGCTAAGAACAGGTATTTCTTGAATGGCAGCCTACTAACTAAACGTCCGGAAGACAGTGTCGCGACTAAAGTTCACAAAGAGTCAAATCGAGCAAAATCACTTGTGATGAATTTGTGTGGACTGTTCTTCAACGACGGAAGAAATGTCACTGGGGACAGATTCTTCACTTCGATGGATGTTGCTACTGAACTGCTGAACCGGAACACCACGTATCTCGGAACAATTCAGAAAAATAAGAGGGACATTCCGGCGATCTTGCATGAACCACGGGAGCAATTTGACTCAATCTTCGCATTTGGTGGCGACCGGAAGAGACTCACAGTCCAGTCCTATCAAGTCAAACCAAAGAGGAAGGTTTATCTAATATCCTCTATGCATCACTCTGCTGAAACACTAGCTGATGGCAAGAGAAAGAGCAACATGCAGCTCTACTTTAACGAAACCAAAGCAGGCGTTGATGTAATGGACGAAATGTGCAAGGCCTACTCGGTCAGGACTCGAGTTCACAGGTGGCCCATGGTCTACATGCACAACATGTTGGATGTGACTGGGATCAACGCCTACACCATCTTCAACATGTCCCACCCAGACTGGACAACGGTTGTGGAGAGCAAGCAACGTTGACAGTTCCTACAACAGCTTGCTACCGAGTTAGCCAAAGATCACATGCTGTTCCGACTGCAGGAACCTATCGGACTTTCAACTGAGCTTGTCAACCTGATCACCAAAGCAACAGGTCAGCAAAATCCACGTCAACAAGCACCTGTGCAAGAAGGCCAAGAAGCACCGCAGTTAAGATGCGCCAGGTGCAAAGACAGTGGCAAGCCAACTCGCGACTGTAACAAAACTCGTCACAGATGCCGAGAGTGTGATGCACCAGCTTGCGGGCGACACGCTCTCGTGGCCCAGGTGGTTTGTTCAAACTGTATGTAAACTTTACTGAAATAGGCATTCGTTTTGTTAACATGTTGTTTTGTTCCTTATGTTTGGTATTAAACATGAAATTCACTGGAAAACTTGTTTTTTTAGGGTGGCTCTAAAAGCCACCCTTGGTAGCCTAAGGACTATTAAATACCTTGGTAGCTTAAGGGTTAATAATAAGGCTGTGCGATTCTCTGATTTTTGAATTCGATTCGATTCGATTTTCCATTTTTTCGATTTGATTTCGATTCAATTTTTTTCCTATTTTTTGGAAAGAAATTGTTTACAAACGTTAATTGTGAAATTTTATAAATTTTCATGCAAAAACACAAGAAACTTGACACTATCAGTTTTTAGCGATTCACGTCTGTTTGTCATAGTGTTACCGCTGGTACTCCACACTCTCTCACTGAATGGATCTATATCAAGCAAAAAATTCACCTTTTTAAAATCTGCAGTCATATAATGGGCAGTCATACTGATAAATGGAACTGCTGCTCGAGATGTCCAGATATCACTTGTTATTGCAATAGAAGTAGGAGAGTCGTTTTGCAGCTTGTCCATAACTTTTTGCTTTGTTCCATTATACAGCTGGGGAACAATAGTGCGCGAAAATGTTGTTCGATGTGGTAAAGTATATCTAGGATCCAACTCCCTTATCAAATCTTTGAAACCGGTGTCATCCACCATCGAAAACGGTTGCAGGTCTTTCCCCATCATTTTTGCAATCAGCGTGTTGATTTTCTCCTGTTTTGGATGTGTTGCCGGATATTTGTTTGACCCCGCAAACGCTTGTTCAATTGAATAAGATGCAGGTTGACAGCTGCTTCTCCGCTTTTTCGACGATTCTTCTTCTTGAAGCAGCTCCTAAATGCAAATATAACATAATTACATTTTTTTTTCGATTTGACAGTATACATAGATAGGCCTATACTGATGTTTTATAAAAGATTGATATGAGTAGAGTAAAAAGATTGTTACCTTGAATTCTTTTTTGTGATGTCTCTCCAGGTGTTTTTTCAAGTTGCTGGTGTTTCCAGTAGGAACTGACACTGTCTGATCGCAAAGGGTGCATTTTTTATTGTCTCCGTCGGCTGACGTGAAATAACCGTGTACGAGACTTCTCTTGCCTGACATTTCTCAAATCTGAAAGAATTTCTCACTTTATTTGCTTTGTAAACAAACACTGTGCAACTGTTGTGATGTAAATATAGTATTACTTGACTTGGCTAGTAATTAATCCAGGCATGTAAATATAGTATTACTTGACTTGGCTAGTAATTAATCCAGGCTAACTAAAAAATCGAAAAAATCGAATTTTTCTATTTATTTTCGATTCGATTCGATCTTGGAAATTTTCGATTCGATTCGATACGATTTTTAAGAATCGCACAGCCCTAGTTAATAAGACATAACTTTATCAATGTTATATGTCACTACCACATCGAAGACATTAAATGTGATTTTTTTTATGACACATCGTTTGTCTTGATATAGTTTTAGTTATTAATCGGCTCAGCCGTCTAAATTTTATGAAAGCTGGCTGACTTAAAATATGTGGGCGGCGGGAGCTCATCCGGCTAGCGCCAAGCTCTATATCGTGTATCGTGTATGGTAAACAACGCACTGGTGAATCCCTCTAGAAGCTTCTCAAATATTGCAAAAATATTCCCATTAAATGTATTCTACCATTTTAGTTTCAAATACTTAAAAGTTCATTTTTATCGAAAAATCATTATTGGAAACGACATGAGAAGGCCCTTTACCAATGAATTGATAGGCGCAAGCGGCATAAGCGGCGCAAAAAAATGATAAAACGCAAGCGCCGCTTGCTTAATGAACAATCAGAAAGTGTGCGAAAACAATAGAATTAAGCCAAATATCATAAACACAAATGTATTTAGATTGGTTATAAATTTTATAATTCATTTTATATTACTAGTGTTAAGAAATTTCTTATCTCAATAATGGCAAAATTGGTCATTATTTTAAATATGAATCAAATCTAGTATATTGAAGTTAAGATTGATTAATGAGAATGCTCAAGGTAATGTTGATTGACTCCATATAGTAGGAAAATGAAAGTGAAAATAAGAGACACATTTCATAAGCGCTATAAGCGAAAGCACATAAGCGCAATCGGTGATAAGTGCAACTTGAAAAAGCGAAAGCGACCACAAGCGAAATTTTATTAAGCGATCAATTCACTGGATACGCAACTCAAATAAGGTACTATGTACTATTTCGGCTAAGAAATATTCAAAATACAATTTATCGCTTTGGTTAGTGTTAAAGTAGAGCGAATCTTTCAAACCTGTACTTCCAAAGAGGGAATGTTTGATTTTTAAGAGTAAAATGCTTTCTCTCTGATAGTTATTTTACTCAATTCTAAGCAATTTTCTAAAATATTACATAGGTGTGGTGGCCAAAGATTTTAAAAAGCTACACAAACGAAAAAATATTCAGCAAATACTTTTCACTAACAAATTTAAAGATGATTAGTTTCGATTAGCATTCTACTGAAACCTAACATGAGCTTAACACTAGAACGCACAAGTGGTGTCAATTGAAATTCTAAAAGAACTTGCCTACTTGAGCGTGCATTTATTTTTATATGATGTTTTCTTTGAAATGTCTTTTCAAAGTACAATGGTAGTTCTAGTGTTAAGAGGAAGTATTACTGCTAATTTTTCCATTTTGTAAGAGTGATTCCCACTAATGTAAACCTCTTCACAATAACACTACATCTTAAGTAAAAAACTATAAAATACAAGATATTCCAATTAACTACGTGTTCATGACAGAATTTGAAAAAGTAAAACCAAATAAAGAAATTAAATTTTCGTTAAGGTAGCCATCTAGTGGCAAATTTTAATCATTCATATTTTAAAAAAAAAATATTGCTGTTAAATTTAGACTTAAATTCGACAAAATTTAATGCAAAAATTTATATATACAAAGTCGGATGTAGTTCAAATATGTTTTAAACATGAATCCATTTCTATTTTTGGTTAGATAATTTCCAAATCATTTAAAAAAACATTTACAGATCAACAAATGAAAATAAATATTTATTTATTTATTCATTTTATATATATTTATGGAAAGTCGTACACTTAGATATTTATGTATGGCGATCTGTACAATTTCAAAAAAATATTAGCGTTTGGGACAAAGAAAAAATTGTATATGGTGGAATCTTGACATAGTATTATAGCTGTGATCAAATCTATTAAATACTTGCTGCTTGCTTTTTAACACTGTCCTATTGAATTCCACCTCTAGATGTATGACGGCAGGCGCGGTTTTAAGGGGCGCTTTTAAAACTCTATCTAAACATTATGTGAACATTGTGATTAAAATAAAAACCTTTTTTTTCAGAAATAATTGATTTTTCGAAAATAAAATGAGTCTTAAAAAGACTTGCTTTAATTTGTATGGACAAAACTATTCAATATTTTGTGCACAACCTCATAAAACACAAATGGTGATGGCGTTCGTAGAAAGAATAGCAAATGTCTTTGTACCAATCGCCACATACATGTATATGTATATATACATAGTCATGAAAGTAAAACAAATTAGTGTTAACGAATTATTCACAACCTGAAGTTAAACACTTAGACGACTATTTTCACTCATTAGGCAAACACTTGCATTTTGCTATCGCAACAAGCTACCGATACATACAGCTGAATTCCGCATACATACAGTCACTCGCATGTAATAACCTGACATACTAACTCAAGAATGAAAATAAGAAACTTTTCAAAAAACAAGAGATATGGTTATCCAGCAATAATAGATTAACTCTGCAATCTTTGATCTCGAAGAAATATGTAAAGTACAGTAAAAATAATAAGTTTATAGTAGTGTGATTATAATAAATCGCTTAAACTAAATGTTATATAATTGAAAATGGCAAATAACCTATATTATAGTGGAAATTTCCCCCATTTCTCTAGTTAAATACCAAAATAAACAAGCAATAAATCGCTTTTGAATTTCATACATTTTTCTGTTGACCTCATTATTACACTTGCACTATCTGTGGTAATTGAATGGTTATTGTGATAACAATTTATGGAATTGGGTGTTAATTTTTTGGCATTATTATCCAAATGCACTCACTTGATTCAATATTCATCCTTGGAAAACGTCTACCGCAATTTTTGACAAAGCTAATGAAGCAATATATGCGACAGCAGTGAGGTAACAATAATTTTCCAAAAAGGGGACACCACACCAGGATAAAAGAAGGGAGACAAAAAAATTTCAAATAAACCATTCAAATGTTTTAGACCTAATTGTCACGTACAATTTTATTATTAGCAGGAGATGGACTGATTCAAATATATAAATATTAGAACTGGTATTATAATTTTGATTAATCGTCTGGTTTAATTGGGTTGTTTTATTAATCGATTCTGATTAATCACTCTTTTTAGAAGCTGTTACAAGTAAAATTTAGTTTTTGATATGCCGAAAAAACGGAATATATATAAGAATATTTTGCTATTTTGACCACATATAAGTCAGGTTAAGAATAAATAGTTCAAGTTTATTATCAATATATTGTGGATTAATGTACATGTATAATGATTAATGCTATTGTTTTTTTGGTGAATCTGTACACAAATAAAAAACATTAATTTTGTCATTACATTAGGGTATCCAATGTGCTTGTTTTACTAATATTGTATAACATTGTATATGCAAACTAAGCTAACCCTCATAATTCACCTAGGAATTTGTAAAATCTGGCTTTGCATGTGGCCGACCTGAAAGGGATTTGGGTGCACTAATCACAAAAAACGAAGTAGTTGAGGTTGATGCCAATGGCTTTTGATCTCTTTACTATCGGAACATAAGGAAGTTGTTTTACAAACACCGAATCTTTCATTGAAGAAATTTTTAGCACAAATGATCACCATTACATGAGAGCATACTGACACAAAGATAAACATATTTTTGAAAATGTGGAGAAAATGTTTTGTAACTTTAAATTTGTAATTTTAAAGTAACGGACGAAACCCTAGTCGATTAAACTACTGATCGATATCTTAAATTGAACGGCTTATATGGCTTTTAGAACGTTAGCCGATTAACATTAGAAAAGCGCCAAGAGGACAAAATGACCCTTAAGAATTTTTTGTTTGTTTCATTATTCATTCAGCAAAACTATTTCATAGTTGTCGCATTCTCGCATTCTCAAGGAGTAATTGCTCTTCTACTGTTAATTGGGTTTCTTTCCAGGTATTAATTTATTCCACAAAATATCAGCACATTCACCAATATAGTAATGAGAATGCAGACATCTCAATTTTGTACTGCAACAACATTTTAATCAAAAAACAAATGTAAGTACAGGAGGAGAGTAACACCGCATCGCATAGTGTATTACTGTACCGTAAAGTCATTTTTTATGCGTACAACACGTGTTAGGGTTAAGAGCGTAACCCGCGAATATGCGGATCCGCGAATGGGAAACCGCGAATAGGTGAAGATATTCTGTATACGTATGTAGAAGAAAAGACTGAATAATGATAAGTGTTCGCAATCTGTAAGCATGCATTACACACCGAAACAGCTCCACATTAATTTTGCTAAATTGAATTATCAATCTAACGAAATGTATACCATTTGGGAATTGAAATGAGTAAATTTTGAATTTCTCTTGTGTTTTCACCTTAAAAAAATTGTTGAAAATTTTTTAATATATATTTTTATATTAGTATAGCTCAAAAACACTATTAACAAAGTGTCAATTTCCCCGAAGTTTTTTTGTCAAATTCACACTGACACATATTTATGGAAAAATTAAAATAATTCACAGTATCTTTAATAAAAAACATCGTATTCATAAATCATACAATAGCTTAAAAATGAATTGGTAAAATTGTAATCAGTATGCAGCTTAGTGAATTTAAGCATTATGTTAGAGACAAGCCCAAATTCAAATGAAATTGACCTTTAAAATATATTTGAAAGGCAGTGCTATATAATAAATGACCACCAATAAAAAACAATTCTGTTTGCCCTTCTCTGAAATTGCTTAAATTTGCATGATGCATTGACTTGTTCTTCTATTTAATAAATTTTCCAACGAAATTATTTTCGAAAGAAGCAAAGTGAATGAGACGAGTTTGATGTCATAGTTTAACAAAATTGAATACAATATTAAATACTGAAGCATGACCTAAAAACTAAAATTCATACTTTTTATGAACTTCCAGGCGGATAATTTTCGACGCCTAAACTAGTGCGTGCCCGTGAAATTATGAATAGGCCGCTCGGCTAAACTTACGTCCACCTGCAAAATCTTCGAGCGCAGAAGTCATATTTAAAAAAAACAAATGAAAAAACGGGAAAGGAAAATAAAATAAATGTTTTATTCATTAATAAGAAATAGTTTATTAAAAGAAATCTATTTGAACTATAATATAATTGGATAGCAAATACTTTCTGCATGAAATTTTATTACACCATTTTAACGGATTTTTCATAATTTAGAGAGGGTCCGGGAACCCTCGATCCTTCTCTGCCCCCGGAATGATTTGTACAATATAAATTATATTTAAGAGAAATTGTAAAGCCGCTAAAAAACTAAATAGTTTTAAGCATTTAAGATTCTTCCACAATGAACGCCTTAATCGCCTATCCGACAAGTTTCGAACTTCAACAAGTTGAAATATATTCAAATTGAAAATAAATGATAAATTAAATTAATTTGACAGTTAAATTCTACACTTTTCTCAATGTAATAAATATCAGTTGAACGACACGCTCAAAAGTGCGCTAACGAAATATATGTATTGAATTAACTATATCGCATAGCTTGCGACATCTAGCGGTCACTATATATATATATATGCATCCATAGCCGTGAAAATGATTGTACACAACAATCTGATAATTAGCAAATAGGAAATCTATCTCAAATTGCACAACGAATAACTACAGAATGTAAAATTTCATTTCCACACATTTAACATGAATATCTGAAAGATCAATAAAAAAAGTATTAGGGCCCCGCGAATTGGGATGTTTTTGCTTCGGCTAGAGCCGAGTTGATTCGTTCTTTTAACAGGATCTCGAGTAGTCGAGTCGGATTTCAAACATCAGTTCTTGTCTAGAAACATAGACAATATCATAAATGCAGGCAGCCCATTAAATAAAGCAGTTCGTCTGGGATTAGTGAAAATTAGTAATCAAAGTTAACAGGTACATCATTAAACAATTAATGCTGATATTAAATTCAAGAAAAGTAGCCCTGTCAAATATCAGATGAATAAAAAAGAGAGCTTTGTTTACCAATTTGAAAGCACCACCTGTGCTAATGAAGTTTTGACAACTTTGAAGAATGACTAAAAATTACTATCTCACTTTTGTACTCGATAGGGAGAGGCTACCAACGCAATATCAATCACTTCCAGCACTTTGATGCTAGTTACGTCTATATGGCTCAACCCCATTGGGTCAGCAAGAAATTTTTATGAAATCGTTCTTAAATCATAAAATTACAAAAGTATTTTTTCAATTTCAAATCAACAAAATTCGAATCAATTCGAAAACTGTTAAAACATAAAATTGGGTAGGTACTCGACTCAATTCGACCGGACCTGAAAGTCGAAGGACTATTTGTAAGCAATTTATTATCAGATTAAAAAGTAAGATAATACTGTTTATAAATCCTAGGAAAAAGTGGCACATTCATTTATTTATGAAGGCAATATGCAAATTTCACTGTAACTAGTCAAAATGTAAATTTGTAAAAAATCTGAATTTCGCTTACGATAATGTCAAACCGGTTATTCAAGGAGAGACGTAATTTCCAAAATCCGACAATAATTAAAATAGACAAAATGATATTAGAAACAAACTTCAGGGAGGACTGTTAATAATCTACTACTAATAAATAACCGCAAGATATATCTAAACAGGCTTCTTACCGAGAACGCTATGAATCATCAAAACCATTCCACATTGCTTTCAATTCATTTCAAATTCATTGTTAATGGAAATTACGGAGACGATGACGTAATGAATTACGTAATACCAATCGTATTGATGAAAGTTAAAAAGGTTTTTGAGGTCAATTGAATAAGTGAAGTGATTTCAAATTTTGCGAACGTAGGAAAAGCCATTTATCACCTCATGAAAATGTTGTTTAAAAACGGACACAATTATTTTTTCAATCAAATGGTAAAAAACCCGCAATTATTTAAAACTTGAAGATTTTGGAAAGAGAACACAAATAATATGTCAATTTTAGATAGGTAATAAATGCATTGATTCTGTTTAAAAAATAATTTTGGAAATCAATCTATGTCCGACAAAATAAATTTATGAGGCGATAAGAACTCCACTATCTTTATATATAGATAAACCTTGTTAAATTTAAAAACACACAACTACTAGTCGTCGAAATTTTGTTAATAAAACTTGCAAATATTTTCAATCGTTGAGGAAGCAAAAATAAATGAATAAATAGATTCCATAACGAAACAATTTTACATTTCTCGTCTATTGATGTCCCACATTTTTTATATTTACAGTCAATTGTACGGTGTGGTTTGACTGCGGTTACAACTGCGATGTGTATCTGTCAACATTTAGATATCCAACATCAGTTACAATTTTAGTTTTCATCTATGGAGCTGTCACTAGATTAGATTCGCATCCTAAACGGCAGAGACGTACACCTAGGATGACGACAAAAAATTTCCAATTTAGGATCAGAAGAGTCCGCCGGCCAACATTCCACTGAAAACTACTGATATTCCATGTTTGAGGTGACAAGACTGCTTTAAGTACCAAACTTCCTCTTAAATGCTAAGAAAAGTGCATGGATACTTGAGCATTGACACACTTGATATCAAAAAACATACCTGTACACTCATGGTGCAGATTGTGTGATTATGATAAACTTACTATACACTAGATGATATTACTGTTCACATACTATTTGGTAAAGTAACGATTTTCCTTTGCTCAATTAAAACAGCTTTGATTTTATAATAGACATAGTTTTACATTTTAGGCACGACCTGAGTTGAAAACCTTGCGTTACTCTGCACAAATATAGTTTAAAAAATCACAATCTGGCAATTGTTGGAACCGTATAAATTTCTGTGTTATTTATATATTAAGCAAAAAAATGTATTGTTGTAACCAAACATTTGATCATTAGAATTAAATTTTATTCGATTTTTGCTGTAGAATATGAAATAATTTGCAAAAGAAACCAATATTTTTGAATTAGCCATAGGGTCTTCTTATCAAAATGTTTAAAAGAATGACACGGAAATGTTTACTGTGAATGCCTGTTGCATTATATAATGCATAAAAATCCTGTAAACATTAAATAGTTCGTGGTGTTGTTGGCGTTACTTCGGTCCATTCGAAAAACTTTGAAATTTGCATATATTATAAATTCAATTTTTTAAATTGGATTGTGAATTACCACCCATGTTAATAATATCATTGTAGTCAAAGTATAGAAAACAAAAGCCGTTGTAAGTTTAATTTTTGTCTTGAAAAACTGAAAAGTATTTGAATGTAAAAAAAATAAATGGCCAATATTAATGTGTTCTTTAAGAGTTAACTTTGCAACCAGCATAGAGCATGCATAAGTAATTAATCATTAGGATAACCCAATTGGCGATTAATCGATTGCAGTTTCTTAAAATAGAACTCGACGATGATCGTTATTAAAAATATGAAACTTTTTTGATAGCCCGAGAATATCTACAAAAATCTCAAATATTATTTTGCCTCATTATGGAATTTTTTATGACTTTTAAATTACTAGAAAAAGTGAAAAGCATCAATTTATTATACCAGGCCTCTGCTGGATTCGAAAAGTCGAATTTTGATAGAATGGAGAGTTGGATCTGGAGAGACGTTAAAATTCATTACACAAAAACTAACTTTCTGTGTGAAGCGTGTGAAAATGAATTTCTAAATAGAATACTTCTATCGTACTAAAGCCTGTTAGGAATCACCAATTAACAACAGATGTTTATACGTAAACTACAGTATATTTTGCATTCGGATTCGGATGAAAAATGTGGATTCGAAAAAGGGCGCTAAAATACGCTGTTATTAATCTAATTTTATGTAAATTGGGAATGACTAAAGTGTTAATTAAGAACTATAGATTTTAGATGAAATTCTTCCATTGCCAGCGTACAATAGTGCGCATAAATAATTACTAGGCGAAATGCAAAATTAATTGAACGATTCCAGAACACAAAGGATTGTTCACTCGAACCATTTGAAAGCTAGTCAAATAAACGAAGTTGGGACTGCTAAGAGTATGCATACCAAAATCCGAAACAGAGATTTAGAACGCGTACCAACTTTCTTAATATAATAGGCATCGTAATACTGTAAATGTCAATACCAGATATAAACTAGAGCTCCACGCCGCCGCAGCCAGTAAAAAACTGCATACGTCGCCGCTGCTAAAATTAAACGGCGTGGAATGGCGTAATAACTTTTTTCATGTTAACATTTATTTCATATTTCGGTTGTCTTGTCATTCGAACCGCAGTTTTTAATGAAAGCATAATTTTCGTGTAAATACACTATCCAAAGTTCTATTTTTCAAGGTGGTCTTAATGTCGTTCATATGGCAACATTTTAAAGTTGGCAAACACTGTTTTTACATAGAAATTCTTTATCGCCTGAAAGATATCATTGGAGTAAAATACACATTATGAGATTATTATCTTATTGGACAATGCTGTCGAGACTAATATTTTAGGTCTGAAAATTGGTAATGGGATTTAATGGACAGATCGATTAAATGCGGGCCTACAGTCCTCATCAATTGTTGCATTTTACTAATTTCATAAATTTTTCATAGATTTCTGCGGACACATTGCTTTATATTTACTTAGTAAACTTGAAGCATCTGAATAAACGTATGTTATTTCTTGCTTTTACTAGAACTTAAGAAATTGGCAACATACTTTGATTGAATGAAGGCTTACTATCACCAAAAACTCGATGTTAGATTCAAATACAACTTTTGATTTCACGAAAATTATATTTTGTTGACAAATTATTAGTTTAACCTTTCTAATCAAACTCTAGGATTAATCTTTAATCATGTTATTATTTATTTATTTATTTATTTATTTATATGGTTGTGAGAAATGGATAGTCCTAACTTTATATTTTCGGCTTACAGGGAAATGAAAAGCATACTGGCGTAGTAGAATTTTTTTATACCTTCCTGCCATAAATAAAATAATTGCGGTAGGTATATAATATATATTAAAATTGTATTTTTCTCCTTTCAAAATTGAGAACAAGCCGCCGCCAACTGATATAGGAACGGCGTGGAGTTCTAATAGAAACAGTTAGGGTTCATCTGCAACTTGGATTAGTTTGGTATAGAATCTTAACAAATTTAAATTTGGTTAATTTTCTAATGAAATGATAAATATTTTATATATTCATAGGCAAATATTTTTGACACTATTTATAAAAATAATATAATTAGTTTGTTTAATTTGATTTTAGATATATCTCGTATTTATTTGATTGCAATTCACATTATTATATTGAGTATTTTGTATTCTTCGAGTCAGCTTAGATCGGTTAACCGAATCGATAGTCGTGTAGGACAGGATTCAGTTAATCGAATTATGTCTCGGGTGGGATCGGGTAAAGTTTTTTTATAGAATACCCATCACTGTGGTTGATCGTGGACCGGTAGAATAGGCTGGGTTAAACGTATGTTCATTACATTTTAATGTAATCTATGCAGTCCTAAAAAACATACATCTCTGGTAGCCATCATATACGAAACCCTACATTTATATTCAATCATGGCTATAAGCGTTCGACTGAAACAAAATGCCCATATTTCTAAAACTACCGAAGACATTCATTCGTACAGAAATCTATTAAAATACCAAATTTGAATTTTGTACAAAAACCTTGATAATTGTATTGAAAAACGACACAACAACCTTATCCTTGCACAAATTTTAGGTTGGGTATAATGATACAATGTCTAAAAACGCGTCTGTAATTTTATAAGAGCATAAAAGTAGACAAGATCAGCTCGACGTAACAAGGACCTATTTAATGAAATGTTCGATTAACATTTACACATGGTGATAGTCCCATTTATAAGCTTACTGTCCCGCTCTACGGAGAGATGCCGCTTTCCACTTCAGTGCCCCAAAAAATGAAATTATTCATTTACATGCACTCAGCGGAATATTTACAAACAAGCATCAAGCTCTTAGTTTACACGACTATTTACTTGGAAATGATTAGATAGCTGCACTGACGCAGTGACTATGCCTGCTCGTGCATGTACGAATAGCTACAACGTGGTTAGATTGAGCGTGTTTTGTAAGTTTCTGAATGAGGCATAAAAACGTAGGCGTTTCACATTTAGTTACTTAAATTCTAAATGAAGTTTGCTCCAGTTATTGCTAAAAGTTACTACGGTTCTTGTTGAGAGAGTAAAGTTTACTTGGACTAAACTTGTAGTCAACTCTAAAAAGCTAATAACTCACGAAATTTACATGTGGTTCAAAATATTAACTCAGTTGCGACTCGTGGCACACGGTGTTGGGAAAAATCCGATTTAAATTTAAAAAATAAAAAATCGAATTTTTAATATTTAAATCGGATTTTTTATCTAAATTTCAATTTTACCAAGACAATTTCCAAGGTAGTAAATATTAGAAATCCTTTTGAAATTCAATAATTTCATCAATTTTAAATAAACTGACGATAAAAAACATGCAAAACAACATTTCAGAGCTGGCCAATTCATTCCAATATTACAGCAACGATCTCAAAACAATTAGAATACACTACTTGTATCTCTTTTAGTGTACTTGATTTAAATCAATGATTTAAATCAAATGATTGAAATCGAGCAACACTGGGTGCACTATGTAGGGAATACCCATTTATTTTAGTCCGCCTTTGCAAAAGTGCTCAATTTTTGATTGGTTGTTGGTTTACAATATTATATACGCATACGTATTGTTTAAGCGATAGGTTGACAAAATCAATTTGGTTCGCGTACTCATGAACTATTGTGTGAATAAATTGTGAATTTGAAGCTTAACGCCAAGCGGCTAAAACTGTATTACAACTTATACATACTGCTTTAATATTTGTTTGCATTTGATATTTGTTCTGTTTTAGATAAATTAGCTACATACACTGCTTTAATAATGTCATAAATACTGTTTATTTATTTAATTAAAAATTGAGACATTAAATAAGCCTTGCCATTTAATATTTTGTTTTTCAAGGTGGATCAAGTCCACCTACCTTTCCATCCATAGTCGCCGCAACTATATTCTCAAAGATTGCTGTGTGGTGACATTTTTCGACCCGCAACCCACACTACACCACACGAAATGTCTACAAATCCACACCATAAGTCCAACAACACAGGATTAAAAATTTTCCCCAGAAATCCCCACACCAATGTTTGACAAAACTATCAAATCTATCAATACAAAGCATTTGTATACACTGAAGATAAAATTATAATTTTTTTTAATATTGATGACTATCCTCACCATAGTTATATTCAGTAACGCTGTTTTTAAGTTTTAAAATTTGATACTAATAATTTTTTAGATGTCAAGTCTTTCACTGATTTTATATATATTCTACTTACATAACAACTACATAACTCTGCTAATCGTATACTGTCATTATTAAGACTAAATAAACTATGCTTCTCTTGATCATAAGCAATAGCTAATAAACTATGTTCAACAGCTTTTGTTTAGCATAAATCTGTTCAACCAGCGTGTTGTGTAAATGACTATGAGTTTGTCTGCCTTAGTGCTACAATTTTTTTTGAAAGGAGGATTCTCTTCTTGGTTCTGGACATGGTTCCAAAACATTAATATTTGCAAAACACAATTTTATAAAAATAATTTTAAAAACACCCATTCATATGAAATTTCCTCATTGCAATAAATTTTAACCAATAATTACTTGATCAAAAGTCAAATCGACGTTTATTTAAATTAAATGTTAACTGGGACCTGTTTTTTGCATTTTTATAGAAAAATTCTCACTCGAAAATGCAAAAATCAGAAAATTACATTTCTCAAAATAAAAAATGACTGCATGCACAAAAGAATTTCCTAATTCATTAAAATGCAATTTTCTAGCTTGGTATTCTTTCTGCTACTTTAACATTGTGAAGTCATAAAAAACTAAAATATATGAATTCTCACTTTATATAGTACATAGAATAAATTATACATATATTTTAATCAAATAACGGAATTTGGAAAGTAACACATTCCTACAAATTATATATTACCCCAAAATATGCTGACGAAAAACTTGCATTACTAAAGCTAACCCTAAAATTTCACCCCACTACGGCAAGCCTCGCGTTCTCTCTAACAAAATATGCAGTTAGCACAAAGCCAATTTCAGTACATCTAATTCTAGTAACAAATGAGTCGCGTACACGTGTAATTTTGCTTGATCTAATAAAACCTACTATATCGAAAAAATCTTACGCAAAATTTCTAGAAGACTATTATGCATCCCGGTTTATTAAAAAATTATTGTCACCTTGAATTGGATTACAAAACAGCAAGATAAGAAAATCATCTAAAATTATTATTGATAGCGAGGTGCAGCCAAGGAATGGGCGAGTATAAAGGGGGCTGGAGGGGGCTAAGCCTCCTCATTCAAATCAAATATTTAATAATTCAACAACCTCACTAAATAACGAAAGCAATTTTAGCGTATTCAAATTTTAAAAGCTGTAATCACCGCTTAGGCGAGAATAGACGGGACCTCATAGTTTGAAATGTGAAGGGGCAAATGGAAAAAAAATTCCATCGAATCTTAATCATTTGAAAATATTAATGAAGCAACTTTTTGTCTAATGGCTTCTAATACATTTTTAATATTCTGAATATATATAAATTTGGGTTTATTTCTGAATTTTATTAACAATATTCCCTACGGTTACATGCTCATGAAATAGGGGAATGAATGCTACCGTTTTGCAAACTCTGTACCTCAAAAAAATCAAAGTTCAAAATTGACGACAACAGCACTGATAGATAGTACACTCCAAAACAAAATACAATCATAATTTTCACACGGAATACTAATGCCTGTGAAATTTTAAAGAATTAATGGCGACAAAATGAAGAAAATGGCAGTGATCGGAAGCTGTATTGACACTAGTACATTCAAATTCTCGTTGCTTGTAAACAGACGTTTGTTGTTTTTCGCGGGATTTTAAAGAAATAATTAAGTGAGACAAAAATATTTACAATACTAATAAATTTCTGCTTTTCCATCTGATTTATTCGCTTTGTTTCCTTCGCTTCAGTTTGCGTCATTAAAATATATTTATTATCCACGTAAAAGTTCAATTAAATACATTCAAATGTCCTTGAATTCATTCTTGAATAGAATAAATCACCCTGGAAATCAAACTTTTATCACGTTTTATCTTAGGTTAAATAAATTGGAAATCACGATTCTAAATAATCGCATTATTTAAACATAATATTTACAAAAATTAAAGGATCCTATAGTGACTCAATTCAAATGTAATTCTAAAGGGCTACTAAACTGACATTTGCTTACATTAATAGAAAATATCATTTAATAAATTCACCTCAGTCTGAGGTCCTCAGACTTAAATTAATATAGACATCCATTATAGGCATATTTGGAAAAACGCTTTTTAGAATCAAATATTTAACGAAAAACATGTTCATTTCGGTATAATTTTTTTACCGCAAATTTCAAATTTCAGCGAAGATTCAATACATAAATGGAAAAGTTTGCAAACTATTGAACAATTCACATATGTTTTCAAAGTAAACATGAAAATTAACTCAAAATAACCCAGGTTTTAATACAAACTTTACTAGTGTCTTTTAAATTTAAACGCTTATAAATCGCGAACTAATAAAGATCTGAAAACTAAAAACACTGTGGGATAGAGAATGGTCTACCTCTTCATTTCAGTTATCGCGACGACGTGCCTAAACGGAACTCGAGTGGTCTATTCACGGAAAGCAAAGTATTTTTGAGGTTAGGTGTTGATGCCATTGGCTTTAGACAGGTATATTATTCAACTTTCACCAGAACAGGGGAGCGCATCTACCCATAGAGTTTTCAAAATTCATAATAGACTGGGAGAAATGTTTGATAATGGAAAAAACTGAGTGTTGCCCATATTGTTACATTTAGGACAATAAGGGTTAACTGATGATGTTCACGCGAATTGAAATGGTTTGCGAAAAATTGAACTTGAAAAGTTTGTTTTAAGCATGTATCAATAATTGGAATTCTTAAACATGTCAAAAAGATTGACAAACGTGTACGTTTGTTGATTCTAAACTTTGCAACAACACGAACTTAAGCTTAGGACTAAAGAAACTCTTTTATAGTATGACAGGTCAATATTTTACTATTTTCTTTTGGCGGGATTTTCAAAATGTGTAACACGAATGAATAGTTAATACGGATTAGAACTTTATCTGAAGTTTGGACAATAAATTCGAAAAAATCCGACGCATAGTTATTCTGAATGAGCCTTTAGAAATGAAAAAAATCATATAAGAAGACGATGAGAGATAGGCCCGATTCACCCCATTCTAAATAGACAAATAACATAAGTTTCAAAATTAAAGTTTGGGAATAATGACTTTATGAGAGCGATTCACCCAGATATGTAGAATGAAAATTGTTGAAAATAGATAAACCGCAAGCTTAGAATGATTATGGTCTCGCTTATGATGAAAAATACATTGCGATGCTCCCTTGATATCTGAAAATGAAATTGGATTTTAAAAAATACACTAATGTGGCAAATGTCACCGTAAAGATTTATTGAAACTTTGTCACAGCCACATTCAAATAGAATATCATCTCAGAAAAGTCTAACACGTTTGAACATAAGCAGTTCCGTGAGACAGTTGATTAAACAAGATGACTACAAGAACTTGATACAGAAAATTAGGATTTAGTTAGTACTGGCTTCTTTGCTTTTACAATACATTTTTAAATCTTAAACCATGCCAAATGTCATCCTTGATAAGTTCCTACCTAAGACTTTACCTATGCAACTACCCAGAATATAACATACTTCACCCAGTTACGTAGTTGGGATTTCTCTTTAGGAAGAGCATTCAAACGGCATGAGAGTAGTTAGGCTGTTCCCAAATTGCCCGAAAAGAGGTGGCTATAACCTCTTGGGTAATGTCATTGACATGACTTCGGACACAGCATAATAGTTTAAAACCTAAACTAGAGGTCAATGCTAAATGGCCATCTATTCATTGAATAGTTTGAGCGATGCACCTACATTTGCTCCTTTTCTTGGCCCTGCAATGGTGCATTTTAGTCAATTGTCCTTAGATCATTGAATTTTGCAGTAGGTTTTAAATTACACACCGTCTTCATTTATTGAAGAAATCCTAGACGCTATCTGTCTCAAATCTCTCAACCTATGTCCCGATTAGTCTCAATTACAAAAGTCCTACTCACGCAAATCCCCTGTTAAGTGTGAAAACAAGTAAATGCGGAACAGCTGATAATGGATTTCAAAGGAATAAATAGTGTAAACATTGGAGTAAATAGTTAAACATGATGAATTACTATACAAACAAAGTACGTGTCATAAAATAGTAGGAAAAATTACCTGTCGCTTAAAAAATATTCCTACAATGGCAGTAATTTCCTCAATGGAGGTTTTCTTCTCACGGCGGAGACGCTAAACGCGCAGTCTGTAGTCAAGGCAACGAATTGAGCGGAGGGACGCGAAGTAGTGGAGTAAATAATCATGCACTGCTGGGTCAATTATCAAAACAATCTCTAAAATAAAAATCCCGATCAGACAATGTTGTTGTGACACAAGGACTCTGGGAGGGCAGTGATTAAAATACCTGCCTAATGTTAAACAACGCGCCTGTCAAAGACTTTGAACTCGCGGCGAGCTGAGAAATATTATTAACAATTATATGAGAGCGAGAGAGAGAGAGGAAAACTAAATATTTGGTACTGGGAATACAGCTATTAAAATAGCTACTCAACTTCCTCAATTATCGACAACTTCCAACCATTTTCCAGTTGTTCTCAAAATTTATTTTTTTAATTAAATTTAATGTATTCCATAAAATTAAATACCTTTATTTTGTAACTACGATGTTGACAGGTCATGTCTAATGGCCACATTGTGAACAAACATGATGCTACATGTAATCACCATGATCTGTTTGAAATTATTTTTCAAATTTTTTCTGTTTGTTAATAAGTTGCATCTCTCGAAATCGGGTCTTGTCAATGATAACATATCTTTTACAAATAGATCATCAAAAAAGGCAATTGAGCATGACTACAATGTTGTAATATTTCTAAATTAGCTTTCCAATTTAAAAAGAGAAATTAGTTAGAACCATTCTATGACTTGAAAAACTTATTCTTCTGTCACAGAAATTATCAAAAATGAGTCATTCATAATGCATTGGAACACGCAATATCTTCTGCTGTTGATGACTGCTTCTGATATTTCATTAAAGATGAGTATGGAAATGCAACATCATATCTTCATACAATTTGAAGATATGGGCAATCAGCTGGGTATCAAAATGGTCCAAGATACCAAGAAAAGTTTCAATAGTGACAATTGGAATTAGAGGTCGATGGCTTTAGTTTTTTAACTGTGGTTCGGTTTCAGTTGATTTTTGGTGAAAAAACTCCAATTCCGGTTCGGTTTTCTAGAAAAAACTAAATTTATTGCAAAAATTTATTACAATTAAGTGCTTGCATTAGTTTAAAATTTTTCTTATTTATTATAAGTGCAGAGGCATTGGAACCTGCCAGTGAGCAACTCTTATTGGCGATGGTGTTCGATCCAAACTCTTCCCTCAAACAAAATATTGGTTGCATGTACAGCCCGGCTTTTTACATCTTTTCAAAAATTTGAAATGTTTCAGCATTGATTCTTGCACAAAAAACCGCGATTCCGGTGTATTTTGGGTTTGGCGCCGAGCTCAGTTGGCATGAGTTGCAAAGGCTTATCGTTAGTGACAACTAAATTCATCTCTGGAAATAATCGGCAGAACCAAGTGCCAATGATGGAAGTAAAATCAATTGAAAACAAATGGTGCAGTACTTGAAACAAACTATTATTAATGTATTATCATTGAAAAAAATTCTAAAAACATTATTGGAGCAAAAGTTTAGCTGGAATGGATTCTGTTAATGAATAATTTCTTCACCCATCAATGTTCCTCTGTAAACAGTTTCCAATTTATAGTTATTTAATTGTGAATTTCCAGGATATCCAAACACTAGTTTTAGATGTTCCAGCGTTGTCACAAAAAATATACAATGGACCATATTTATAACAAACATGGTTAGAATAAAACAGCATATGGGGCTTCTGGGAGCACTGAATTTGGAATCCTCATCTAACCATTGATTTTTCAATAATTCATGTTTTTTAAATGATTATTGAATCGAAGAATGAAGAAATACAGTATGCTATGGCAATACTGTTACTATGTTACATTATTGTAGCCATAGAATGACTGCTTCTCTACGCTATTTTTACAATTCAGAGATTATTTGCAATGAATTAGCTGCGATTGCTGACGGTCTGCTGCTATATCCAATGTAACTGTTTAATCTCAATTTTAATGATGACAATATTTTGTACAAGTGAATGCACAAACGTCAACAAACCGTAAAGCAAATCAAAATAGTGATCTTGACAACAAGTACATTTACATATTCAGCTATTAAATTGCTATACATGGACTGCATATGCCGAGCCCAAAGTCAGAGTTGATTGCTTTGCCGATCAGAGATTTCGCGCAAAGCCACAAACATAGAATTAAAAAAGTTAGCTATTGAGGGCTGTGTATTGTTTTTGAACAGTCTCTACCGTATGCCAACTTGCGCGGAAACAGTATTATCTAATACGCTTCATTATGACATGGAATCAATTAAAGAAATCATAAATTTTCTAAATGAAGATTTTAATGCTATAGTTGATATATGGAGAGTTGGTAAATATAAAGCTGAATATAACCGACCAATAATTGTAAAATTAAGGTCTGTTGGGATCAAAGAAATTTTCAAAACAAAATTTATATTTGTAAAGCTTTATCACCTCAAGAACTTGAAATAGAACGCACTTTACTGGAACTTGTACATAATGAAAATTATGGCAAAGAAGATCTTAAAATGCGAAGTCAAAAACTATTTTACAAAGGTAAATTTATTTATCCAAATTCAAGTTGACTCAGAAAGATATATATCTCAATTGTTTATTAGTGAATATTTAATTGAAAAAAATATTGATCTATGCTTTCTCGTGGAAACTTGGGTTTCTGATAATTATTCGTTCTCGGGCTACCTACTGTGTGGTGAAAATTATAAATGGTATACTATTCCAAGAGTATCTGGAAGAGGTGGAGGATTAGCAATAATTATCGAAAATCAATTGACATTAAATTAGTTAATGTTGGCAATAACTTCTTAACCTTTGAAAATGCAGAATTCAATGTTTGAGATGAGCACAATTTAATATTAATCTATAGATTGGAGTCAATATTTGATTGAGTTTTTCGAATATGTTGAAAAAAATTCTTCTAAAGGGCAAAATCATTATTTTAGGAGATCTTAACATACATCATTATTGTGATCAAAAATCTACTCACGACTTCGTAAGATTATTATATGAATTTGATTTATGTTATCATGTTCATTGTGCAACATATCGTAAAGGTAACATATTAGATCAAATTATTACAAAGATAGATGAGCAATCAGTTATTCACAACATTATAATTGACAGAGACATCTATTTTTTACGAAATCATTTTTAGTTTCGCTTTGATATATCAATAAAATCATTTACAAAAACAGTAAAGTATGTCAAATTTAATATCGCAAAATAATAAATATGAATTCCTTGATTAAAGAAACAAATGAATATCTCAGTAATTTAAATACATCGAACTTTGCAGATTTCAATGAAATTTGGAATGATATTATAACATTCAATGCACTAGAATTATGAATAAATTTGATCCTATCAAAACTGAGTCTGTAAAGAAAGTCTCTGCTAGTCAAAGATGGTTTGATGTTGACTGCAAGATGTTACGTGCTAAGCGACGTAAAGCAGAAAAACAATTCTTGAGGAATAAATCAGATTTTAATAGAAAACCCTATATCACTTTCCGCAATGACTTTGTAAAATTAATTAAGAAGAAGAAGAAGAAGAAGAAGAAGAATAAGAATATCATTGTAGAAAATTTGAATATATTAAAAACAGTTACTATATAAGAACTATAAAAAATTACTATATCAGTTCATTGAACATTTGAATTGTAATCCAAAAACAAGAACAATGATAGCAGCTCAAGAATTCTGTGATTATTTCAACAATAAAGTTAGAGCATATTCTGCAAGATTTGAGAACAATTCTACATGTTATTATTATATTCCTTCATTTTATTCATCTAATGTAACATTTTCAGAACTTCTTCCAATTTCAGTTGAATCAACTATTGGCATATTAATGTCATTAAATGATGCATCATGTGAACTTGATACTATTTCATTAAAATGGATAAAGCAAGATATTGATGCTCTACATAACATTACTTTCCAGTTTACAAATGTTATAAATTTATCATTAGAATCTGGAATATTTCCTGAAATTGCAAACCTTAGTGTAATCAAATCTATAATTCAGAATAATGTCAAAAGTTACAGACCAATAGCTAATTTGTCGTGGGTGTCAAATTTTTTAGAAAAACCCTGTTGCTTACAAGTAGTTGATTTTCTAGGAAAGTATGATATTATACACAATTTTCAATCTGGTTACAGAAAAGATCATTTAACAGAAACATTACTTGTAAGACTAATAGATTATATCATTCATGCAATAGCTTCAAATGAATGTACCATACTAGTGATTTTAGATCAAAGTGCAGCATTTGATTTAGTATATCATTTAATATTAATCAAAATTTTGGAAAATTGTGGAGTAAAGCATACTGTGCTCAAATTGATACCAAATGGATGTAATCATATTTGACTGAAAGAATGTAATACTTTTCATTTAATATATATATATATATATA
>CABFPE010000614.1:44333-56605 GCA_900660155.1 Hofstenia miamia | reverse complement strand
CTCTGTCTAGCTCCCTAAGTTCATTCTTCCATTGTGCCGTTGTCCATTGGTCTGTGTGGATCCTATACTGCCACTTCTCGAGTCCACACTCCCGATTGTGGAGTCCACCTGACCGGAGATTCTTCGCACCCTCTGACCATTTAAGGCCTGCCGGGGACTGAGGGCCTTTTCTTTCGGTTTCACTCTCATTGAAGATAGGGTCGGGGGGCGGGCTCGAACCCGGGTCCTCGCGGTCCCAGTTTAGACTTTTACCCCTTGGCCACTAGGGCCCTTTATTATTATTATTATTATTATTATTATTATTATTATTAATTGTGTTGTAATTTACGTTATTTAACATTTGAGTACATTACCATCGTAGTTTTTTTGTTTAGTAATTCGTGTTTAACATTGAAACAATTTTGAAGTTTAATACATTGCTGTAAATGTTGATTTTTAGCATATATTTTCGTTAATTTGTTCGATATTGAAAGAATTTAAAATGAATAGACGACATGTTATGCAGATCTACAATGCATAATTACAATTTGTTTTAAGAATTTTCTTAAACCTTAATTTTTTATGATTATTTTTTCTGTAACTAAAATCCCGGTGGATTCTGCACACTGAGCAGTCGTACATATACATAAAACTAAGCCAAAAGATTTGACAAAATTTTCATGGAGAGATGGTCTTAATGTCTTCTGTGTTTAAGATTATTTAGAAAAGAACATTTTAACAGTATCGCTGTTTGTAATAAACAATTTTTACGAAAAATTCTTAATCACTGACCAATATTTTACTTGGCAAATTTTGGATTTTAAATTTGCTTCGAGGCACTAGAAGTTGCTATGTGATGCTTAGGTAGTTGCATATACAAATTAATGTACCGTCTTAATAAATTATTATAATGCCTTGTGGGGCGTGTACTGCTTTGAATTCAACTTAAAATTGTTTCCAAGTAATTAGTTGATATTTTCTATAAAAATTAGCTTTACTGAATTTAATTTTTTATAATAAATCTATAAAAATCGTTCTTTAATATTTGAAGGCTTTTATTGTATGAGATATATGAGATATTTTAACATTATTATTTACTTATGTTTAGGTTAACTGGATATCATCACGTATTAGATTTCATGACCGATTCGACAAATACCTTGATCCGAATTTTTTCCAACACCGAGTATTCATCTTTCAGTGATATTCGTAAATTTCATGTATTTTTAGATCCATTGGTTTTCCATTTTTAATTCATTTATGATGGTTATTTTCTTGGTTGGTCTTGTTAGTATGATTTTAATGCGAACTTTGCGACGTGATTACGCCCGTTACGGTTATGATGAAGACTTAGATGAGTTGGTTAGTATATTTATGGATTTTATTTTGACATTTGCAAGAAATTCAAATTTCAGTCATTTAAGGAAGTTATCCCAAATACGTCTACTCCCTGTTTACGTTTATCGGTGATTGATTTTTTTGTGCTTTGTCGTTTTGCACTTCATTTAACACCGTAAAATAGGGTGACTTTTCCGGTTTTTTATTCTTTTGTAATTTATGATTTATTAATATTCAAACGATTATCGCAAGTTAATTGCATAAGATTCCTCTTCATCATATAATATCTGTTGATATTAATATATATCATAATTCATGCTTTGGGGTGACTTTGGCCAGTTATCTTATTTAGTTTTTTGCGACGGGTTAACAGTCTATATGAGTTAGTTAAGATATACATTATTCTAAGTTTGGCTTCATTTTACTCAAAATATAGGCTATGATTTTTTAATGTCTTACATCTTCGCTAGTATAGTATCACCAAGTAGGTAGTTGTAAGGCAAAACATTGAAAGTAAAAATCTCAAAATAATTTATCAGAAGCTATATAAAACAAAAATTCTGTTTTTTACCTATTAAATCAAACTGAAATTCAGTCAACTATGGGATAGAGTAACTTCAAATCTCTATCCTCTGGAATGAGGAATGTCGGGCACTTTCACTTTTGGTACACTTCATCTATCTTAACAGTGTCACAATTTGAAGGATTTAGCCTGTAAAACCTGTTTGAGAATTGAGAAGTTTTGCTCAGGATGGTAGCCTGAAATATAATTCATTGTATATTTTCTGGATTCCATTATAAACAGATCGAGTTGTATTTCGATTTTAAGTCAAACATTTTAACTTTTGATATATATTTTACCACGACTTTTGCGTTCTCTTTCCAAATGGGTGGTTTTTTGAGAATCCAGTCACTGACTTCCAATTTCATCGTGCTCTTTGCTGACCAAAGTCAATCCAATTTTGCTGCATTGAAGGGGTGCTTTTACTACATCATTTGTATTAAATTGCTTTCAATGGTGGCGTAGATTCACATTATATTTTGTTAGTTAGTATTTAGCAATTCTTTTGACAAGCAATTATGTGTAATTGGACCATATGTTGGGCAGAGTCAAAGTTGGAACAGTACCAAATTGTTCTTACCAATAGTATTTTCAATTCGTTTGAAAATTCATTTTTTAGTTAAAAACATGTTTTTACCATTTTCCCGAAAGCGGCCAAAGTCACCCCACCTTCTGGTGCTTAGATTTAGGATGTTGCTTTAGGAAAAGGATCTGGGAGATGAATATGGTTGGAAGCAAATTCATGGCGATGTGTTCAGACCCGGTGAAAACAAAACGCTTTTCAGTATGTTTGTTGGCACTGGCTATCAGTTGACATTCGTAGTTTTCATTGTCATTGCTCTTGCAATTTTCGTGGAAATGTATACTGAGTAAGTTTTAGGTGATGTGTGCATTAACTTATAATATTCTTTTTTAGTTAACTATTCTTACATGTATATTTTCTAAAAGTAAATGCTTATTAAAATTGAGATAAGTGTTTGTTTTTAGACGTGGTACACTTCTCAGTTCTGTTATTTTTGTGTATGCTGCAACTGCTCCAGTTAATGGGTATTTTGGTGGAAGCACTTATTCTTCATTGGGAGGTATTCTGATGCATTTTTAAATGTATACGTTTTGCGGTACTGTCATGTACATTTAATATAAGCATTCTGTAATTCCTTGGGTTTTGTTACGATTTATTGTTTAGGTCGTCGGTGGATTCGCCAGATGCTTGTGTCTGCATTGGCATTACCTGGATATGTTTCATGCACTGCACTTGGAATCAATGTTGTGGCGATGTACTATCACGCTTCTAAAGCGATACACTTTGGATCAATGGTGTGTTTTTCGAACACTAGTCATTCCGAATTGATGAAATATTTTATGAATTAATGTTGGAGAATCTTTCCCTTTAATTAATGTTATTACAACCATTCGTTAAAAGTTTATATTTTGTTTCTACACAAAAATTTAGCGTAACTGATATTCAACGCATTTAGCTTGCAGTTGCCTCAATTGTCATTTTTATTGTGCTACCTCTTACGTTGATTGGTACTATCCTTGGTCGAAATCTATCTGGCAAGAGAGATATTCCTTGTCGTGTAAATGCTGTTCCCCGCCCCATTCCTCAAAAGAAACTGCTTATGGAACCCAGTATCATCGTCCTTCTTGGTGGCATTCTTCCGTTCGGTTCTATTTTTATTGAAATGTTAGTTTTTCAAAAGATTGATTTTTAATTTAATGAACTAAAAATTTCTCTAAGTTTAGGAAAATATGTAATTTAAATGTAAAAATTTGTCGTGTTCTTTCAAATAATATAAACAAACCAGAATAATGCCAGTTGAAACTAGAAGCACATATACATGCTTTGATATTGCTGCACTTCTCCAACTTTTATAATAAAGATAACTAGCATGTATAATATTTGAAAATTTCTGTTTTCCACATTTGTATCAAAAACTTATTTTTTGCAAATCTTGCTTTAACTTTTGCAATTTATCATATCGATACTTTAAATTATTGGCGAAGTAATTGCAACATCGATACTATTTTAGTGTATTTTCCATCTAACTATTTTTAGGTATTTCATATTCACATCTTTTTGGGCTTACAAAATCTATTATGTGTATGGCTTCATGTTCCTAATTTTTTTAATTCTTATTGTAGTCACTGTTTGTGTCACCATTGTGGCTACATATTTTCTACTCAATGCAGAGGACTATCGCTGGTAATTTTTCGTTGTTTGTTAAGTATACATAGCAACTATTTGCTTTACTTTGTTAGATAAAGTTTGTGCATAATGAATATGGAATGCCATCATTTGTATTTCTTGAATGTATATACATATATCTAATGAATTTAAAGTGGTTGTCGGTGTTTTTTAAGATTTCATCAATAATTTCAAAATTTTATTATTGTCGCTTTCTTGTATTAAGTTTGTGTATAATTACTGTGGAAATTTTTCAATCCATTTAATTGTTCTTATCTCATTTTTTGACGTGCTTTTCAATGCATTATCATTGATAATTTTTTCTGTACATTCTGTGTTCATTGCAAAATATTAGTTCACTTGAATGATCTGTATATACTCTCTCTTGTAAAAAATTAAAAAATTACTCAACTGTACATGTTGTGCAAAAAGATAATTATATAAAAAGGCCTTTATCTCAACTAGTTATGACTAATGTGTTCAACTGAATTATAATAAGAATAATTTCAGTTTCAGTTTTAAATTGGATTTCAGTGCCAAAAAATTCACACATTGTATTAGTTTTATTTTTCAGTTTTTTACTAAATTATTTCTATGGCCCAAGGAGTTATTAAGTATATATTTGTTAAGGTAAGTACAATTGCTAACTGTGATAACAAATTAAATTAGGACTGTGCAGATTCGGGTAAATAATGAGTATGTTAAAATATAATGTTATAGCATTTAACAGTTGGTATGGAAACTTTATTAGCAATTTACCTTTAAAAGCTTTTAAACCGTATGAAACGTTAAGCAATTAAATCATGACTATTATTAAGACTTCTAAAAATACCATCATAGCCAAACGAGGTTGGCTGTTAGGTAATAACGTCAAAAACTTACTGGCCATTCGTGGCAAATACAGTTGATTTTTTGTTTTGCATAGTTTTTACTAATTATGTTTTTGCCAACCGCAAAAAATATTTAATATATTTTGTTTTTATCAAATGCAGATAATACAAAAAATTTGGTTATTGCTCTATGTACAAGTTGTTTCAGAAAGACAGTCTTTTTATATATGGAAACATAATAAGCAAAAATAGAACAAATAAACATTTTCATTACATCGTAGTTAGTCATGTTATAGTGTGTTGAAATTGCCTTCCATTTTCTTGTAAACAAAGCATTGACCTTAGTTCGACAGATAATGTTTCTTTGCGGATTGTTTCTTCAAAGATGTCCATTATTACATTGTCAAGAACATCCTTCAATTGCATCAAGGTGTGGGGCTTACAACGTATCACCTCAGACTTGACATACCCCAAAACCAGAAATCAAGTGGGTTTAAATCTATGGATGGTGCAGGCCATATGTTTCCAACTAATGAATTGTTCTCCAAACTTTTCGTGGAGAAAATACATGCATCCGCTATGTGAGGTGGAGCTCAATCTTGCATAAACCAGTAACCTCTTGTAGCTTTGCCACGAAGGGCAGGCCAAACAACAGTCATCATGTCCAGTTAAGTAGCACACTTAACAGAAATTGGTTTGCGATTGAGCTTTTGTGTAGATTGATGTTTACAGGAGACAACCAAATTGGGATTTATGGTGTACCACTGGCGCACATTTTGCACTGGATTTAAAGTAAACTACTTTCTATCACTCCAAATAACCTGATCAAACCACGGATTATCTTGATAAGCAAAAAATTTCCAAGCGTCCCATCTTTGATTGATGCAGGACTGAGACAGGCTATGCACAACTGTTGGCTAGTATGCTTTATAGCTTTGGATTTTCCGAATAATTCGCCAAATAGTAGCTACAGACAAATTAAGTTGCACTGCTTCGCTGCATATTGATGAATGTGGTTCATTATCAAAGTGAATTTGAACTCTTCTGATTTCTTCTACACTCACAGACGATCGATCAGTTGGTTTAGCCGGACAAGTGTTTTGACTAGCTTTGAAGCGATCAACAACGCGCTTAAATGCATTATCAGATAGTACATCAGTTGGAGGCATTAAATAATTCTCGGCGTACAAGTGTAACACTGCCAAGAGATCCATATTGAAAGACAAAACTTTCTTGCTCTGGTGTAAATCATGAATATATTCTCAATGGCATTTACTCCAATATCATACATACAATGATGACGTAATGATAACTGTAAATGTTTGTATGTATAAAATTAACTAATAAAGAAATTGCAATTCAAAATCAACTAACTTCCACGGAGTGCACGTATGTAAAAAGACAGTAATTCTGAAACAGCCTGTATATGTTTTATTATAACAGTTGTCTCTCATCTATATGTTTAGGCAGTGGACTAGCTTCTGGTGTGGTGCATCAACTGCATTTTATGTTTATATTTATTGCATTTACTATTTCTTCTTTAAAACAAAGTAAGTTTTTTATTTGGCTTCTATAGCTAACTGACTTTTAGGATGTTTGGTTTTTTTCAAACAACGTTTTATTTTTCCTACATGGGAGTGTTCTGTGTTGCACTCGGTCTCATGTGTGGTAATGTCTTGTATTAATTTACGAATTATTTTATATATACTTCGACTAATATGGCCTTAAACACTAAATCCAGAAAGAATTGATAACACTACTCTGTTTTGCGTTTAGTTCTTTTCCAAGGGTAAGAATTAAACAAATACCAATGATATCAAGGTTTTTTAACGTTTTGGTTATTTATTAATGTTCACATTGTGGAAAAGGAATCAATATTTTTAATTAATTTTAAAATTAACCGCTTTTTCTTTGAGTAATTCATTGCTCTCAGCTGGTGCAAAATCATAAATATTTGAAAGGTTGTAAACAGGTTTCAATAATTTATTCTCAGTCTTGCGTTTGAATGAGTTTTTTGTTTAAATAGAATACATTTATTTGTAAGTGTAATTGATACTTAGTGATTTGTGCATTTCTTTAACGCTGATTAATTGTAATTGCGTAATTGATTTTTTAAAGCAAGTGTAATATTCACTTGCTTTCTGTAAGCCGAGTTTAAATTCATGCCAAGTTTTATGCACACTTATTGAATTACGGAGGCTCGATATCTTAAAAGCAGAGTCACTTTCGCAGCTAAAAATATTTCAACATTTAAGATGTTACATTATTTTGCATCGGACGAAATTGGGATATTACTCGGTATTTGAGTTATCTGTAAATAGATAGAATGTATTTTGCTGCTGAGTTCGGTGACCAATAGGGGTCCTTTTTATGATCAGCTTCTGCGTTAATTTTAATTAGAAGCGTTGAAAACAATTTTATTTATTACAACTTTGAACGTACTAATGTTTCTAGTTGCTACAACAGTGTTACGGGAAACTTTAAATATCCAATAGAATTAGGATGGCAGGATTGTGCCCGCCCTTTTCTTTTGGCTGCAATAAAGAGATGTTCTAGTTATCAATATAAGCTTAAGCCTCATTATACCAAAGTCCAGAGAAGTGCAGATAAAATATTGTAAAGCAATGTGCTAATCATTTAGTCATCCCATTATATAATTTTAATTTTTATTCTCTTTGATTTTAAAATTTGTATTTTAAATCATCATTTGGAGTCAAAATTCTATCAATACTTGAAATTGCCTAGATCCGTCGATGTTTGGAGATCAGAATAGCATATAGCTGGCAATAATGAATATAATTAAAAATTTAAAAAGTGAATTGATCCATTATTTTGTAAAAAATTAGTGCTCACCGGCAAATGCCGATTATCGGTCAATTTGACACTCATTTCTTACGCTACATTAAGACCAAGCCAAATACAATACTTGTTAAGGTTCACTGTGAATGAAAGCTATCATGCACACGCATATTATTTCTCTGTTTTTTCCAAATATTTGCTCTTTTTATATTTACTTTAAAAAATAAATCTTTATTCTAATGTTGAAATTTTAGAATTGTTGTAATTCAAAGTTTTTTTCATAATTTTATGTGATATTTATAAAATAATCTTAATTCGAAGTTTGTGAAAAATATATAAATTTGACGGCTTTTGTGTTCACTAAATATTTTTACGTTACACTATTGTGATGCATTTGGCAGTTATCGAATTTCAATCGCGTTTCTCGAAATCATGTGCGTGTTGCATTAATCACCAAAGTAAATGTACTGACATTGCATTTATTGTGTGCTGATGTTCGCTAAAATGTTTTTATTCAAAACATCTGTTGATGTTAATGTATTAATCATTCCAGAATTTTTCAAAAACTGGATATATATCAGACTTGTCAACGAGCCGTAATTTTTAAGCTCGGCTCGTGACATAAAATCTTTCAATGAGGCTCGTTTCAGCTCGACACATTTTTTTAAAAATATTGTGCTCCCAGTTTTTTTACATAGCTCTTCCTATTATTTTATAAACATTTCTAAAATAAGATTATAAGAAAGGCATATTGAATGAAAAAATAAGAAAAATCAAATTAACAAGCAGTAATATAAATTTTCTTTGCTTAAAAGCACGTTTTGGGCTCTTTATATATCCAATCATTTGCTCAAGCTGGGCTCGGGTAGTTGACAAGTCTGCTACAATGCTCTTCTCATACCAGTTGTTGCGATCTAGATGCGGCTCTTTTTGCAAATCTGCCATTGTATTCCTTTTCGAATTTTATGAAATGTTTTGATTTCTTAATCTGTAAAAGATCTTGTTATACCCAGTGCTTAGAAACGGGTTAAATTTCTTTTCATTACTTATGGATATTAAATCTGGTGACATTTACTTAAAAGAGCAAAATTTCAGATAATATATTGAAATTATCTTGTTAATATAAGTATTGTTAAGATTTCGAGAACTAACGAGAAAACAACTGTGTTTACATGTATCATTGATTACTGTCAGTATTTAAATTATTCATAGCTTGTTTTGAAATTTTTAAACTTCTTTTTTATATTTTGTAGAAATTATTTAGTTTAAATCCGTCTGTCAAAACTTAATCTGTATTTCTTATGCAAAATGCTCTTACAAATTTAATTTTCTTGCGATTTTTAGTGTTAGCTAATCAACTGTATTCCAGTCAAAATTGGACGTAGTTCAAATCAAATTAGATACGGATGATGTTAGTATAGTATAACTGCATGCAGTTGTGTATAAACTTTTTTACGTTCGAGCCACGCTATTAAACAACAGTATGTCTGATTAACGTTACGCGTTATCTAAATAGATTGTCAATACTTAATGCTGTCGGTGGATTTGACTTCGGTTAGGGAGTAGGATTTTAATAATATCAACTTAAATTTTGTTTATTTTAGGAACCTTTGGATACGTCGGAGCCAACCTTTTCGTTCACAAAATCTATTCAACAATAAAAATCGATTAAACTGGCGCGATACTCTAGAATTTTAGCCGATGATCATTTTGTCATGTAAATATATGTTTATAAACCTATCATCAATGTTGCGGATTGGTAGCGGAGTGTTGTTAAATTCAAAATTTTATTAAGTTTATGAGAAAGTTTTAGTTGTTTTTTAATTGCTCCCAAACATTTACATATATAATATGCATAGTTTCATTGGTTCAATTCTGTATACAAAAACTTTATTTAAATACACATTTCTTGCGGACGTATTTTACCTCATTAATTACTAGAATATTGTTTTTTGCAAAGTCAAGGCTTGGTTTCTTCAACAAGTTTAAGAGCAAAAATGGTTGAACTGTTACTAAGAAAACCATTGTCGCATGCATAATGTAAATAATTTTTTATTTAAAAAATAAAATGTGTTGCAATGTAAATTTATTTAAGCAAGTATTTTGCATTGACATTCTTTTTTGTATCAAATCGCTGATTTTTAGACGTGTTTACGGTAAAGCATATTTATTCATCTAAGTTAATTCAATATAATTACGCTTGTCAAGGTCAGTTAATATTAAACTAATTGTTTTTTGTTGCTACTGGAAATAACTGCATTTCTTAAATATACTACAATATAATGTATTCTATTGATGTTTATAGCGTACATTATTCAATTTGATCCTAAATTCATTCACCATTTCAAAAACCATGTTTTTTAAATTTTCAAAGCAATGCTTTGGTTGTGGTCTATTTTGACTGTGAAATTTGTCACAAGAAACCCATTACACTGTAGTACTGGTCAGATTATTAGTTCAATAAGTTTTGTCTTTAAAACAATGGCATATTTTTGTAATAAATTCATATCAAATTGAAATAAATAATGTAATAAAAATCATAATCAATGGCTAGTTTTTGTGCAAATTTTGAATGTCATCAACGTAAAACTGTTCCGACTGATTTGAAGTTGTAAAGCCACTGATTTGACCTCACTACAATTTCAAAGGATTTTCCCTGACGCGCATTTGGTAGGGACAAGAACAGGCGGTAGTAGAACGGTGCAAGGTCCAGCAAGTTTGTTGTGTTATTCTCTTGGCATGTGGACATGTATTAAGAAGAAATCTTATTGTGTCACAGCTTCAGGTGCAATTTGTTGTCTTTGATGGCTAAGTTAATTTTAGTGATTAATTAATAGTCATTGAATAGTTATTTAAGTAATAGATATGTTAAACTCAAAGAAGAAATATCAAATTCATTAGAACTGAACCATGGAGTACCGCAAGATCAGTATTGGGTCCATTACTATGTAATTGATATGGATGAGCACATTGATAGTAAACATGTAAAATTTGCAGATGATACAAAGAAAGTATGTTAGGAACATTAAATACACTAGGAATATGGTCAGATTATTTACGAATGCCTTCAAAGTAATTGCTGTTATTTGTAAAATTTTGCATTTAATTTTACTATGGTTTGTAGTTTTTAAGAAATTGGGTTATTTGTTAAAGAGTTGCATTGACAGAGCATGTCCAATCATTTATGGTAAAATGACCAATAAAGACCATATTTTCATGGCTCCACAAATTGGACATTTATTAAAAGATAAAAACAAATTAATACGTAAAGACAATATCTAAGAGCTAATGAAATTTTTAAAGGAATTAATAAAGTCATAAAAAAAAGCGTTTCAAGAATAATCCAAAAATGGTAGGCTTCTGCAAATCAACTTTTGGAACGCAATACACTATCAAAAATAAATAAAGAATTTAATGCATATTACATCAAAGAAATGCTTGCAAATATATCAAATGATTTAAATAACAAGGAATCTCGAACTCCTAGTACAGATACTGAAAAGATTCCATCTCTAACAATGTATCATGTATTTTATGCAATTAAAACGTGAGAAGAACATCAAACGGATACGATAGAATCCCACATTGGATTATAAAAAGAAATTGCATGTACTTCAATAGTTCATAATATTTTGAAGAAGAATCACTAAGTTCCCAAAAATTTAGAAAACTGCTATAATACAAATTCCAAATCACAACCGCCTAAAATGCATAATTTGCGACCAAATATTGTCAAGAACTCTTGAAAAACGTATTTAATATTCACATCAAAGATATCTACAATAGTCATCTAAACAAATACCGGTATCGAATTACAAAATAGAATTTTCATATAAAAATGGAAAACATGGTTAAATGTTAGATAAATCAGTATTGATATCAAGAAAGCCTTTGACAATATAAATCATTACATTTTATTCGAAAATTTCAAAATTATAATACAATTAAATCCGTACATTATTAATTGGCTTGCTAGCTTTATTGGCAATAGTCAACAAATGGTTAAATATGATAGCAAACTTTCAAATGTGTAAGAGATCAACAAATGTTTTCCTCCAGTTTCCGTTTGTGGCCCATTTCGATTCAATGCCTGATTTGACTCCTTAAGTTGTGAATCTTTAAACATTACAAATGGATCTACTATTAAATATGCTGATGAATATATTGGTCTTCCTTCCAACTTATGAGAATTTAAGCTTATCACATATCATATCAAAGAGGCCGAGGAACGCAAAGCNTGGGACGTCACCGTTGTGGATTCACTGGCGCCTAGTCGCATTTGTCGGGACGTTAATCATATCAAAGAGGCCGAGGAACGCAAAGCTGCAAAGTATACCGAAATATCCAATAGCGGCTACTTGTTCCAACCACTTGCTTTCGATACTCAAGGAAATTGCGGACCTTCGACGAAAAGTGTTTTGAAAGATCTAGGAGACAAACTTGTAAATATATCTGGCGATAAACGAGCAAAAGAATTTCTGTATCAATCAATAACATCGATAATTATTCAACATAATGCCGCTTGTGTACTAGGGACTTTAGATAAACAAGAACGCATGGACGAAATCTTTACTTT
>CABFPE010000614.1:23525-44128 GCA_900660155.1 Hofstenia miamia | reverse complement strand
ATAGATAACTTTTATTTTATCACGGATTGACATCCATAAAAGATACATATATAAATTTATAAACAGGTTTATGTCGAAGGTGTTATCACTGCGACTTGTTCAGGTTGTGCTAATCGACATTTGATCGCGGATAACATTCAGTGGTTTTCTGATGATAAAAGAAGTATAGAAGACATATTTGGCTAAAAAGGGGTTGCATGTGTCGGTAATTATTGTAGTAAATGATTGCCAATCACATTCGTTTCTAGCCTGAAGATGCTGTGATTTTAAATCAAGTTTAAGATCGTTTTAATGTTGGCATTGTGGAATTAACTGATGAATTGGAAGTTGCCTCATATATTCCTGTAGAAAACAAAGCGTCTTGATATTGGTTTTAACATGCGCTTTTTTTGAAACTCATTTGTACTTATGTGTTCATTATTTGATGTTTGTTATTAAACGTTGATTAATAAATAATTAATTAATAAGATGAAGAAAGCACATTTGAAATTACTGGAAATCATAATGCCACTAAAGAGAAAATTTATAATTATAATACTAAAAGTAAAAATCAAGATGAGACTGAAGTTTTATTCAATTCATTAGTAAATTCTTAAAATGCAGATCTTAACATGAAAAACAGATTTAGTGAACTTCATGCAGAAGAAGTTATAAAGGGAGTAGAGGAAATGTGCCTACAAGCAGAAGACTTCGTCCAACTGTTTTGTTGAACCAACTTTGACAATGACACACGAACAAACTGCGACAATGACACATGAACCAACTATGCTCATGAAGCACGCAGTTTTTTACTGATTTAACGTACTTATAGTAATATGTTCAATATTTTTAAACAATTTTAACCAAGCATAAAACGTTATTCCTGCGCATGAAGTACAAAAAAGTGCAATTTTTTACAGTAAAAAAATCCGCTATTTGTATAAAAACATTTAAATTTTTAACATACGTAATGCTCAGATGATAAAGCAGTCCAATGCCAATCAGGACTGTAAAGGGCAATGGATCCTCTTTCATATTGCTTCTCCACAGGGCTGCAAATAGGTTGGGTCAAGCAATAAAAAGTTATAAAAACTTATATACATTGGTTGAATCAATGCTTCCATAGCAATATTGGTCATGATTAGGTCATTGAAAGACATTATGCATGAATGTTTGCAGAAGAATTTCAAATTGTTAATTTTTAACAAAACATGTACTTTTTAGTATTATTTGTCTATTTTTAAACTTTAGTATGTGCAGTGGGTACGAAACAAGTATTGAAAGTATGGCTGGATCATATTTTGACACAGCCATTAGTTGGGTCAAACTGAATGACAGCTCAAAAGAACGTTTACTGGGTCAAAATTCAATAGTAGATTTTTGGGTTGGGTTTGGTTGTTGAGTCAAAATATCTTGCTCTTTTTACGGGCCTGATTTATCTCGCAACAAGTATCATAAAAAATGTTGCTTTCAGAGCCCGTTCAGGCGTGCCATTCGCACGCTGAGATCATTACGGCCGAAAGCACGCCTGCACAAGTCACGAATTATGGGGCAAAAATGGAGGCAATTCTGTTTGTGGTGTTTTCAGATTCTAACCTGTTGATGGTTGCCACTCACTTGAGCGTATCGAAAGTATACACATAAGGTCAATGCAACCAAGTCATAACACCAAATATGATTACGTATATCAGCATAAATTACCTCTAATCAACGTTTAATTATATATAATATCTTTTAATTTTTTTTTAATTTTTAACTAGATTTATTGATCAACGTTAAACAACAAACATCAAATAATGAACACATAAGTACAAATGAGTTTCAAAAAAAGCGCATGTTAAAACCAATATCAAGAGGCTTTGTTTTCTACAGGAATTACTGAGGCAACTTCCAATTCATCAGTTAATTCCACAATGCCAACATTAAAACGATCTTAAACTTGATTTAAAATCACAGCATCTTCAGGCTAGAAACGAATGTGATTGGCAATCATTTACTACAATAACTACCGACATATGCAACCCCTTTTTAGCCAAATATGTCTTCTATACTTCTTTTCTCATCAGAAAACCACTGAATGTTATCCGCGATCAAATGTCGATTAGCACAACCTGAAAAAGTCGCAATGAGAACACCTTCGACATAAACCTGTTTAGAAATTACAACAAAGTAAAGATTTCGTCCATGCGTTCTTGTTTATCTAAAGTCCCTAGTACACAAGCGGCATTATGTTGAATAATTATCGATGTTATTGATTGATACAGAAATTCTTTTGCTCGTTTATCGCCAGATATATTTACAAGTTTGTCTCCTAGATCTTTCAAAAAACTTTTCGTCGAAGGTCCGCAATTTCCTTGAGTATCGAAAGCAAGGGGTTGGAACAAGTAGCCGCTATTGGATATTTCGGTATACTTTGCAGCTTTGCGTTCCTCGGCCTCTTTGATATGATTAACGTCCCGACAAATGCGACTAGGCGCCAGTGAATCCACAACGGTGACGTCCCACACGAGAGATTGTCCGCGAGACCAGGGTATTAAGGTCATTCCGTCTGGTCGTTTCCCCTCGCTTCGACATAAATTAAGTAATGCATATTCAATTGACGATGCTAAAGTTGAGCGAAATGTATCTCATTTACTCTAATGTTTTTATTTAAATTTGCATTTTATTTGCCCATACAGGGGGGATGTCGCTAAATGTGCCCCCCTTAAAAAAGTTTGGAATATTATGCATAAAGCTTGATAACATATTTATTTTACAACAGTAGTTGGCAATGGTACAAAAAACGATTAAAAACATAAAAACAATGTTGTAGGGGCATGGTGGGTCAACTAGTACTTGGTTGGACCACCCTCAGCATCGATCACAGCTTGGACTCTTCGAGGAACATTTTGGATAAATTTTCGCATCAAACCAGACTCGATCATGTCTTTCCATTCTCTATTCAAACATCTGATCATGGCAGGTTTAGTTTTAGGATCTCTTAAGTAAACTCGTCTTTTTAACTCCGACCACGCGTGTTCAATAGGGTTTTGATCAGGGCTATGTCCAGGCCAGAAAAACTGACCTGGACGCCCACCCTCTTTTTTCATCAACACATTGAGTCCAAGTTCCTCTTTTTTTTCGCAACTTCCAAATGATCGATGGCAGGAGGCCCCATCTTCTTGGAGCCTCGCGTGCCTCTTGTCAATTCCTAAGCGTTCATATTCATCAGCAAAAAAATCCAAAATCTGAACGTAAACATCCGTGTCAATAGTTTGATCTCCATGAACAATGAACAAATCAGAACTTTCGTCCATTCCAATGAAAGCGGCAACGTGAAAAATGATGCCATTTCTTGTTCGAAAAGTTTGGGGTTCATGAAACTCGTCACATCTTGCTCCCAAATTATAAGAATTACCATTTTCCATAAGCCTTTTCGGCATTTCATCCGACCAAAAAATCCAGCGCAAATAACCTTCCCAATCATGACCAAAATTCTCCTGCATCCAAAGTGCCCAAGTCAATCTGTCAGCCACATTTTTTTCACTCAATTTTGGTTTTTGATTTGGCCGTTGATATTTTGCCCAACTGGCTTGTTCTGGTAAACGCAACCAATACTGAATCCGGTTCCTAGTTGTGTTGCATTCATCTGCTGTCGTGCGAAGTCCTGCACCTTGCACATTTTTTAGTTTTTTTGTTAATTTTTTAGCCAATCTCTTGTCGATGGTTTTTGATTTGCCTTTGTCCGAACGTTCCTTTCTTTCCAAAATTCCATCATCTCCACAGTTCAAACGATCACGGACTTTCCTGATTAAGGCTTTAGAGTTTCCTAGTTCCTTGTGAATTTTATTAACTGACCAACCGGCTTTTATTAAAGTGTCGATCTTGATACGATTTATATCTTGAGTTGCGAGTTTATTTTTTGATAAAACAGCCATTTATGTAAGTCTCTTGTTGTTAGATACAGTTTTGAGGTAATAATACCGATATTACCTGCATTTTCTAGGGGGGCACATTTAGCAACACCCCCCCTGTATATTCCATGCATTCTCAAGAAAATATATGCGCGATAAAATGCAAATGGACCCAAAATCTAACAAACATTTCCTTTGAAGAAAAGCAGCACTACAATGCGTATTGCTTCACGATGCAGAAAGATTTCATGCCGACATAAAAATGCTGGCCTATTAAGAGCAATTGCTAAAATATTTTTATGCATATATTAAGATAGCATGCAAAATCAATTTTCGTAGGGCATCGGGCGACAGAAATATTTCATGTAATGGGTACATGTTTTCCATTTCTTCGGCTCATGTCCATCTCTACCTCAAAGGAATTATCGTCCGGTCCAGTGAACTTTATGAATGCGACTGTGCAGTTCGCGCATGTGTTATCTTTCTCACTTGAAGATAATGAACTAGCAAAAACTCATGTTGTTGCATTGTCCTCGTCCGCATTCGTATTCCTCTTACCCACCCTTGGCCAATTAGTCTTGCATGCTCCACCCACCGCCGTAAGAAATTGCAATAATTCAAGTCGTCTGTATTTGGGTACAACACCTGACCAGCTACAAACGAGCAACTGATTTAGTAAGAGTTTCTAATGGTGCATCTTCAAGGCAGCCCATTTCAGCCTACAACAAAGTTCTATATTAGATCAAACCACACGAAAAATAGTAAAATTTTGTTTTTCGGATTTTTTGAATTTCAAATATAACACAGCTGTGAATACACTGCAAAATGTTTTCGCGTCTATTGATTAATTTTGGTTGATCAATGTTTGTCTAACTAAAAAGTTGATTTCGGCTTCACTAGAAGCATCTAACAATGGTCGTTTGTCGATTAAAGATGATCAGGTGTACGAATTATCACATTTTACGGTATTTAACTCTGTTCATCTAAATATGCGTATTTTGGATCAAAGCAAATCTACAATAATTTTATAGACTTTCCCTTATGTATTTCGTTCTAAAATGATTAGAAAATGATGGTATGGTTAATTGGAATGCATTCTGTTAACAGTTAAAAGTTCTAAAAATAAAAATTATAAAATTCGAAACTATTGAATGTAGTTGGCCAGAATTATTCGAGATGCCCAAGTGATCTTTCGTAGAATTGAATTTCAGTTGATGGTTGTCAAAACCACATATTGGCCTAAATTGTTTTCCACTTTTGGCTTGTTACGATTGGAGAGTAAATATTATTAATAGAAAACCTTGTCATAATAATCGGAGGTTGTTATGGACTGAAAATTTAAGCCGAAGAAACTTAATTTCTGTTTTGGCCCTTTTCAATGCGCAAGATAAATTTTGGGCATGCTAGAAATTTAAAATAAAATCTACGAATTGAAATTAAAAAATCTAAATTTAGTTTTAGGGGAGAATAGGATACTAAAGTAAATTTTCAAAATGTAAATTATACTTTTCAGTACATTGTTATGAACTCAATCCATTTAAGTTGATTTGCTTTCACTTTTGCGAAAGAAATATTTTTTATTTTGGCTTATGTATTGCAATGTCTTGCCCGAAGACAGTCCAGCCCATATTCATCTCATATCGTAAAGCAAAGAATTATAAAATCGATAAAAAAACTAACTTAGCTGGTAATTTTTACGTTAATGATTATGCAGTCATTACCAGGGATATTATTATAGTAAATATCTATTTTTCGTAGTCAAATATTATAATTGTGTTCAATTTTAACAACTATTTGGCTCATTCTGAATACAAATTCAGTAATTTGGCAGTACTGAACAACCCCAGTTTTGAGCCTAACAGTCATTTCTGAAGTACATCTTGTTCTGCTATTACAATATAAATTTGCAATGTGGTTTGTTGAAGTCCTAGTTTTCAACTATTTAATGGTTTTTAATAACTATTTAACTATTTTGGTAATTTTAAACTGCCATTATCTGATCCCTGATTGAGTTAATTTCAATATTATAGGAGTGAACAATTTCCAAAATGTCAATTATTCAGAATTATCTCATTATCAAATGGAGGATGGCTTTGCTTTCTTGAAAACAAAACTAGGATTTAGACCATTTTGCATTAAGCCGATGACATTGCTCTAAGAATGTCAAGAATTGCAACCACTGCAAATGATTTTAGATTTACTTTAGAAATGGTTAAATCCAATATTACAAAGAATTTTCTATCCCCTAAAATTTTGTTTGGACACTCATAGAACCATAAAAATTAAACCTCTTACATATAACAAGAAATAATGAAACATTCATTTCGCAACACATCAAAAAGATAAGATAAGATAGTCTTTATTCAGATAAATGTTAACAATTAAATAACGGATAATTTATTTGAATAGCGTCATTAAGTTCACAAAAACACATATATTTCAAAAGAAATCTTGCAGGCTATGGATAAATTACTATAGTACTATTTTAATAACGAGTTATAGTATAGTCATTGTTATAAAATATGTATCCTAGCCATGATTTTCCAGAAATATATTTTTGCCTAAGGAAGATTTTTAAATGCTTTTTAAAAGATTTCAATTTTTCAATATTTTTAATTTCTCTAGGTAGCGAATTCCAGGTTCGAATGGCGACATTAATGAAGGATTTCTTTAAAACATTTTACTTATACTTAACACTTGTAAAAGCTTTGATCTTGAATTCTGTTTATGAGTAAATTCTGGTATTTTAATCGTATTATAAGGTGGTAGGTTTCTGATTAGCTTGAGAAAAAAGTCAGAAGGTTATTCAATATAACAATTTGTTTTGGAAAAATAATTGACCTAGAAATGTACTGTTTGGTTTTCGATGTGATATTTAATGCCCATCTTAATTGAATATCAAGTTTTTTTTATAAAGCACTTCGCTTCATTAATATTCAACTAGTGCATACAAAAGTATTTTGACAATTTGTTACAATTCAATTCTATAGAATCCGCTGCTAGGTGCATTGATGTATTATCGCTGAAAATGCAAGTGTCATCGGCATATTGGATTAAAGTGCAATTAGTTATGGAATGCATGTCATTTGCATAAATACTAAAAAGAAGAGGACCTAGAATCGTACCTTGAGGCACCCCATTGTAGACCGGTAACCATTCTGAAAAAATATCATTTAATTTAACTCTTTGGAATCTTTGATTGAGGTAACTAGTTATCAATTGTTTACTATTACTAGAAAATCCTACGTAAGATAGTTTTTCAATTAGAATGCTGATTAATCGAATCAAAGGCTTTTGAAAGGTCGAAGCAAGCTATAGCTACAAATTTATTAGTATCAATTGATGCTCTCGAAATTTCAGTAGCATTTAATAGTGCATAAGTAGTTGAGAAATTTTTGCGAAATCCAAATTGCGTGTTTGATAATAAATTATACTTAATTAAATGTTCAGTTATTTGATTATGTAATAATCTTTCCAATATTTTGCTTATTGGACAAGTAATTGAGATTGGCCGATAATTATTGGCAATTGATGGATCGTTTTTCTTAAAAATAGGAGTAATGTGTACAAGTTTTAAATTATCCGGGAAGTAATTAAAGTTTATGCATTCATTAAAGATAAAATTTAATGGATTTGCAATGATGTCTGCAGTAATTTTAAGGGCCCATGAGGGAATGCTTGATGAGCCGCTTGAATTGTTGGTTTTAAACTTATTGATTGACTTAATAATTTCATAACTAGTTGAGAAACGGAAGGAAAATTCGGGCGTAAAATTTTTGCGTGAAACGTTTTCGTACTTAACAAGAGGGCCATTGTATTTTCCTAGATTAACGAAAGTCTTATTTAATTCATTCGATATTTCTAAATTGTCAGAAAGATTGTTTCCTTTCTGATTTTTTTCACATCAATTGAGTTTGATTTTGATCGCTTATAATTTGTGATTTCTTGTATTAGCTTCCATTTTGAACGTTCACTTGGAAGGCGCGCATATTCATTCTTAATGAATTCGTTGAATTCCTTACGAGATTCAATATTCGATGCATTTGTAGACCTTCTTGCTGATTTGGGAATTCATAAAATGTTTATAGGCTTTGTTCCTTTCGCGAATCAATGCTTTATTGCAAGTTTCAGTTATCCAAGGTTTATTCGAAATAGTAGTGTTTGCTTTGGAGTTTGTGCTGGATTTAACCATTATTTTCTTCTCAGGGCAAAATGCGTTAAGATAAAATTCAAAATTTTCTAAAAAGTTTTCCAGCATTTCATTTAAAATTCTGATGAGCGGGATGATTTAAAATTAAATATTTTAAATCCATTTCATGTTATTTTTTGGGACTGAATGAGACCTTTGAAATTTGATAGATGTAAAACAGTGGTCAGAGAATATGCATTCATAAGTAGTATACTCATAATATAGATTGTTGTTCTCAGCTAGTATAATGTAGTCAATTAACGTTCTGCTCGATAATGTCATTCTAGTAGGTAATGTTTATTGGCCAATACTAAATTAAATGTGTTCAGAAACAGATCCATTTGACATTGGTCATTAGCATTCAAATAATTTAGGTTCCAATCCCCAAAAAGTACTAAGTCTTTATTTTCAGAACTAGCAAGTGATAATTCGTCTTCTAGTTGTTGAATAAAAGAATTAGAGAACTTCTTATGCGAACACTAGGATTCATTTAATAACTGCTTTTTAAAACGTGAATTTTTTATTGGATTATTAATTTCAACCCATGATTATTAATTTCAACCCATTTATTAATTTCAACCAATAAATTAATTTCAACCCATTTATTAATTTCAACCCATACTTTAATATTTATGAAATAACTTACCGTATATACTCGCATATAATTCGACCCTCTAAAACTGCTTTAAAATAGCCAGTTTTTGCAAAAACCTACATATAAGCTGCCACTTAACGTATCTAATTTTACTCCATATTTTTGGTACATAGAAATATGTTACTGTAAAGATGTAAAATGCCTAGTTTTATGTTACATTCTAGAAGAAATAGAAAAAATTATGCATCTTGATATGAATAAAGAAAAAATTCTTTTGTTTTCTATTTATTCACAAAAAACGATATTTCTGTTTATAATTTAATGTAGCGTTCTTACAAATAATTAGAAACCTTCAAAATCATTGTCACTATCACCCTCATCGTCAGACTAACCAAACAGCTTTCTCCATTCCTCTTCTGTGTACTGAACATTGTGTTCATTTTGTTTTAGGCGAATATAAGCCGACCCCCTGATTTTATACTTCTAAACTCGGCTTATATGCGAGTATATACGGTACCTAAATTTGTAAAACAAATTAATAGTTAAAAACGAAATTAAAAAATACTTCTGTAGTTATACAAAGTAAATGCTTGAATACAACTGAAGGGGTTTTAAATTATATAATACTGATTATTCAATAGACCGCATATAATATAAATTCGCCTTAGTCCAAGTTAGTAATTGTAATTGTTTTTGTAAATATTAATTGAATAGAATAGAATTTCTTATAAGTGTAGTACATTGGCATAATTATACACCTCAACAAAAGCTGCTAATACTACACTTAATGCGTCAATAACAACATAAAATACACAAAAACTATAAAAACATAACAAAAAACATGGATTCGGAATTATCAGTTTACCCAGTTTATTGCTAATTAATGATATCTTTTAAAGAACTGGAATCCTTTCCATGATGTAGAACCTATTTTAGGGATATATTGTTTAAGGAGGTAGTTATTAATTTGATTTTTAAATTTAATTCGCTTTTTGATTCGCTTTATTTCAATTGGTAAGTTATTCCATAGATCAACTGCTGAGTTTAAAAATGAATTTTTAAGAAAATGCTTCTTGAACTTCACTTTACTGAATTTGGATGTCCTTGAATGATAAGTTGAACACACATATAGGGGAAATTGCAGTTTACTATAAGGTGAGCGCTGGTTTGAGATATTCCAAAATTTTATTAATGAAAAGTATCTTATGAAATATGAAGAATCATTAATACAATATAAACGTTTTCCATTCTTAGTAGAATAATTTTCGTCAAAAACAGCTGCCCATTTGATTTGTGAATCAATTTTATTTATTAATGAGTGGTTTATGTTATTAAATAAGATATTACAGTATCTGTAATGACTTAATACTAGAGAATTAACTAACATTAATTTCATTTTTGCATTTATAAAATTGCCTACATGCGCAATAGTTTTAATTCCCATTGCCATTTTGCGTAACACTATGCGTATGCGATTTGAATAGTTTAATTTATTTTCAATTGTTACTCCGAGATATTTGAAAGTTTCAAATTGAGCAATTTTTGACCCCGAAAAATTTAAAATATGTGATCGATGATCTTTATTAAGTGGAGACATAACACAGAATTCTGTTTTAATGGGGTTTACAGTTTAAATCATTAACATACAACGAAAAAACAGAGGTCCTAAAATCTTACCTTGTGGAACACCTTTGTAAGTTTTACCCCAGTTAGAAAATATACCATTTACTTTGACTCTTTGAAATCGATCACTTAAGTAGCATCTTATTAAATTTATACTATTAGAATCGAAACCAATGTATTCTAGTTTTCTAAGAAGAATCTGATGATCAATGGAGTCAAATGCTTTGGACAAGTCGACAGAAGCAATTGTGACAAAAAGATTATTATCAAGATAAGATCTCCAATTTTCAGTAGCGTAAAGTAAGGCATCAGAGGTGGAGTGACCTTTGCCAAAGCCGAATTGAGTATTCGAAAGAATCGAGTTGTTATAGAGATAAGTGTTAATTTGGTCAAATATTAGTTTTTCGAAATTTTTTGCAAAAATGGAGATAATTAATATAGGCCGGTAATTGCAACATTTTAAAGGGTTATCTTTTTTATATATGGGAGTAACATTAGCTAATTTTAATATTGATGGAAAAGTATTTAGTTTTATACAGTGATTGATGATATGACATAAAGGACTAACGATGAATTTTGCACACTCTTTAATACACCATGCCGATATTTCGGAAGGTCCGCTTGATTTATTGGCTTTTAGCTTAGCTATAGCTTTAAGAACTTTATATCGGGTCACAAATCTTAATGAAAAAGAATTTTGGGGAACTTTGTATCTAGATTTTTCAAGTATAAATGGCAGCGAAGGTCCAAGATATTTGCCTAGGTTAATGAATTGATCATTGAATTCATTAGCAATACCTTTGGGTTTGGTTAATATTGCTTCATTAGTATTTTCAATAAGATGCAATTGTTGAACACGACCTTTATTCCTATTCAGCGCGTTGTTGATAAAGTCCCATTTTCGTTTAGGGTCATTTATTCTACTAAATAGTGATTTCATGTAGCGGTTTTGTGCTGCTCTTAGTTCAATATTTGATTTATTCCTTGCAATCTTATATAGCCTGTAGTTGTCAACAGTTTTATTTTGTAAGCCCGATTTTTGCATTAGACAAGTTTTTTTAGATTGGGAGTTAACCAGGAAGAGCGCGTGATTGTATGTCTCTTTATTTTATTTGTATTGTTTTTGACGCCATTCAGAGTTGAAAACAGTATTTTACATTGTAAAAAGCAACTCTAAATATAGATATTTGCTCTCTTTTTTTCTTTTATGCAGACATTATAGATAAATTTGTTGTTTACGGTTGTATTTCACTTGTTAACGTATTGAATTTGGACCATTTTCCTAAACAAATTCTCTTCCATTCAAGAATTACTGTATTCATTACTTCAATGCAAACTTAATATTGATGAATGAAACTTAAACAGTCTTACACTAGAACAATCAAACACTATTTGATTTTTTAACCTTCTAACGATAATTTGGGTCAGGGTATTACCCCACATGTTTTTTAAGAATCAAATTTATCAAATAAACATTGAATATGGCTGATGCTTTATGTTAATTCTCAGAATACGTTTAGGTCACAATAAATGATATTTACTCGATCATTGCTACAATCTATATCAATCCTCGATTTGAAATAGCAAAAAATTACACTAATGTTAATGTAGGGGCCATATGCTGACCCCAGTCAAAATTGTGATTTTTAAAATGTTCATTACCAAATCAAGACAACATTGTTAGTAGCGACTCTTATCAAACTGAAACGTCACATACAATATTGGTTAGAGGTTTTAAAAGGCTTAGCCATATTGTGAACCCTATATTTTAGATATCAATCGGTCAGGTCTTCGGATCTGTGAATTCGCCAATCAGGAGATCACATGATTCATCCACAGGGCTATCACGTGATAGCAAAGCAAAGTGTGGTGACAAAGTGATCTTGAGGGATTGCTTCAATTGGTCTGTCAATGGTCCAATTACATCTCAAAGTGAAGAACATCAATATAGACTGGCGACTGTGATGCTGCTCCAATTTTCCACTGCTTTTACCAGAAGTTTTTCCATCGTTATGTTATCATGGACGAGCCACCACACTGCTGCAGAGGCGGTGCGTTCATTGTTTCAAGAGCTGAACCACCACCTATTCGACAGAGTCAAAATGTAAACGTATTGCATCGACACCGGGTGTACCAAGGCAGACGAAAGCAATAGTATTCCCTATAATTGACGCCTTCGATTTATTTGTTGCCAAAGATATGATGGAGATAATTGTTTCCAATTCGAAACAAAGAAGGTCAACGACTTTATTCCAATAATTGGAAAAATATTGACTATCGGGAAATAAAAGCTTATACTGGATTGTTGATCATATTAGGAGTATTGCGGTCTAAGCATGAAGCAATCGAAAGTTTATGGGACAAAGTACATGGGCGTAGTGTGTTTTATGATGCCATGAAGCTTTATTACTTTAAATTACTCACCTGTGTTCTTCGATTCGACCACAAAGACGCTGTGATAAGTGCGCACCAACTAGTGATTTCTTTGAGCTTTTACAAAACAGCTCTCTAAGCATTTTGTCCCATATGAATGCGTCACGATCGATGAATCTATTTCTTTCCGAAGACGTTGTGCATTTAGACAGTACATACCCCTAAAACCCGCAATATATGGAATTAAATCTTTTGGATGAAGTACCTAATTACTTGTACTATAGCCTAGTCATGACTTTGATGAAGTAGCTATGATATGACTTAGATATATCTATATAGTAAGCAAATAAGAGAGCATATGGGGATACATTTCATTCAAAATTCTTGACCAATTAAACTTTCTTTAAAATGTCAAGGGACTATTTTACCAACAATCATCACAAAAAAAATTTTAAAAACCTATATCATGGGAAATAAATAGTGGGCTCAACATATGACCCCAATTTTCGTTATTAATATTATTTTCCATTAACGTTAGAAGGTTAATGGAACAACGAACAGCACATTGCTTTGATGAAAGCCTTAAAAGAACAAAAAATTCTCTATGGGAAGTGATATGTGAAATTCAATTTGAGGAATTCGAAAGCGAAATCAGAAAATTACTAAGGATATGTGTAACTAGAGTGATTATATTTAAAATATAATTATATAAATAAAAAAATGCTTCTCAGTTTATTTCATTTAGTAAATTTTGAATAAAAGGTAACCAAGTTGAAAATATTTAGATCACAGCACAAAAAATCGTGTGTAAATGCACATTTCATCCAATAAATTTCATTTCAGATGTAGTAACAGTCAATAACTGTCAGCAAATGTTTCTGTAAGTAGAATTCAAACTAAAATTTCCTCTTCTTGTCAATAGAATTAATCATAAAATAATAAATGAGGCATTTGATATTCTTAAAATTTAGTACACCGCGAAAATTGAAAAGTAATTATCAATAAATACTTGACTATTAGAGATCGTATTTTGAAAGTATTATTGTCATACATGATAGTGTTCAACGACCAGTCTTTTTTGGTGGTGATGAATATGCAAATCATGGTTGGAAAAGTAGTGAAAGCTACATCCGTACTAAGGAAGCCTCTAGATGAGTATTAAAATATTTTTGGGCAAAATGCTATTGCATATTGATCATAGTAACACAAGGATTTTAGTTTCAATTGATGAAAATATGCCATTAAGACAGGTACTTTATTAAGTGTCACTAGCTATAAAATTTAAAGTGGAGCACAGTGCATTTATTAGATTAAATAATAGTATAAAAAATCTATATACAAAATAAAAAGTGCTGTTTTATTAAAGAATAATTTATAAAAGTTAAATCATATATCATGTAACAAATTGATAGAATTAGGATTAAAGTATCTAATGAACATAGCGCTCCCGCGCTTATGTTCGTTTAATTTATACAAATGCCTCAGACTATGTATCCAAGTATTATACACGGGCATACAAGGCGGATTTCCAGCACGCAAAGAACTCCCGGATACGCATGAGACGACCGATGCTAACTGTAAAGGATAAGTAACCATGGGGGCAAAGATCGATGTTGAAATGCGGACATAATTTCGATGATTTGCACTTATCGGTTTATTTTCATCAAAGAAATAATTACATACACTATGATAAAGTAACCGCCAGACAGCGAAATTGATAAGTTCAAAAAGCATTCGGGGAACTAAGCCGGCAAAAAAGCCTTTCCAACCATCATGGCTTGCAATATCAGAGAATGAAGAAAAGAATGGAAATTCGTATATAGTTTCGCGACCAATAAATTGAGCCATACAACGGATAGAAATTACATGAAATGGATGAGAAATCACGACAGCGCACATTTTAGCGACACCTTCAGAATATAGGGAATTTAACAATTCCTCCTTTTTATCAGGGTCAGTGTCTTCTAGAATACGGTTTTTGGTGACTGAAAATGTGTATCCATAAACAAGATCAGTGAGAAATTTACTTAAAGCTCCCCTGAATATTCCAACAAATCCATCATGATCAGCAATAAAGCGAATGTAAGAAAAAACACCAGGCAATCTTTGAACCCTAAGATTTCTACCTAAACCAAAATAAGAATTTGCAGAATAAGGAGCTAATGGCTCATGACCCAATTGCACTAAAACCTTCGCATAGGCAAATGGGTAAGTCGAAAAGTTTAGTGCAGCATTAAAAATTGGTTCGTACATCACGAAAAAATCTAAAAGAGTGATATAAAATTAATAAATTCTATAATAAAACAAACCAAGCAAAGTTCAATTCGCAAAATAGCCATTGGAAATTTAGATAATGAAAAACGACATATAACATGTAAAATATATCTACAATAAATAATTATTCTGAAATAATAAACTTTCTTGATAAGCACTTTCATTTACAATTATATATTACACTGGGCAACAAATTAAGATGAATTTTTTTTAGCTGAATTATAATGTTTCTAGGTATTGGCTGTGTTCGGAAGACCACGGCACTACTTATTTGGACACCCAAGGTCTGAGAGAATAACTAAAAAATAATATAAAAATTTAGAAATTTTTTTTGAAAATTAAATAGAGATTTTTTGAAGTGAAATGTGCACTTATTGGGTTTCACAAGTGTCCGGAGTATGTTGCTGCCACTCATTTGGATCATAAATTTCATATTAGAGATTAAAAACAATTTTAATAAAATAAAAATATGAAAATCTGAAAAATGCTGGGGTATGTAGTGATGTTTGCGATATGTGTCGGCTAGAGCAGTGGTTTCCAAATACCACTAGTGTGGAGTGCCGCAAAATATTGTGGTATGCCAATTAGAATAGAATTAGATTATAATTTTTTAGAAAATATATATTTTGCAATGTAAAATGCAATGAATTAAGTTTTGGAATAATTATAATGAAAAATGTGACATTGTGTAGAATATGTTCTGACAAAAGACCAGCCTCTGAACGATATACAGTTATTCAAGTCTGAATGACAATGTCAGGTGTCAGCTAGAATTGTAAGGGAGATTCAAAACCATCATTAAAGCAATTTGAACAAGAAAATTTTCAATTTCTTGCACAATTTCTGGCGAAATTTATAAACATTAATTGAATTCAACTAAACCCAACTATAATGTTAAACAGTTGGCATTTCGTGCACACTGATTTTGCAAACCGGTTTGTAAACAACGGAATGTTATCACGAATACGCTGACAACTGAAACTATTCCCACGTGCCGGTTTATGATCACGAACGCACCTATTGAATTGTGAACCACTGCAAAGGAACGTTTAAATTTTGTCTATAGCTTTATCTACCATCTAAAATTTTCATTTCAATGATCGGGATTTATGATTTCGAAAATTGGTTTTAAGAAGACTTCATTACGATGTCAGTTCTCAATTATATGTGTTTTGCATTTTAAGGAAAACTTTATTTAACTCAGCAAAAAAGATCGCAAAAGGCTGGATTGGTCAACATCAAAATTTTCTTCATATACTAATATACGAATATTGCGAAGAAAAATATTGGTTGGAAAAGGCGGAAGAGATGAAAGAAAACCCTCGTGGAAGTATGTATGTAGCAGTTTGTGATATGAAGCTGTGTTTTTCAAAATGACTAGACAATGGAATTGTTACTGCAATTTCAAATGCTGGCAAAGAACGTATTCCTAACATTACTTGCTAGTACAGTGATAACTTTGATTTATTGGAATTTAGGTACATTACTATTACATATTTGCAATGGCATAATATAAAATTGTACAGCAGAAAACATTGGTGGCAAATGAAAATCTTGGAATTGATAAAAGTGTTAAGTACTATATGTAAGACCTATCTACATACATGACAGATGTCTTGTAACCAATCACCAGGGCTTCCCATTTTGCTATTAACAGCTTCGATATTTTCTTAGATAGAATAGATAAAAATTCGTAGATAGGCTCCGACATTGCATGGATAGGAACAAGGGCGTACGCTGGGATTTTTTGACGGTCTTGATAATGTGAAAATATTGAAAAATGGCCTAAAAATACATTTCCGGGATTATTTTTTAAATTATTTAAATTTCTTTGTCGACAATTTCTTAAATTAATCAATCAAAATCAGTGCTTTTGGGAGTCTTGCTAATCATTCATAAAAATATAAAATATGCTAATTCTAAATGTTCAACATTTTACAAGTTTGAGTGCACATATCTCAATTTGGTGAAATGCCACCCAGCCCTTAAAAACCTAATGGCAAACAAAATCTTAAAGTTCGGTTGATTTGCATGTTCAAACACGGAGTAATGCATATACTTTATATTAAATTTAGACAAACTGTCTAATAGAAAACAGTTGATTTTTCCTGGCAATAAATAAATTAGAGACTAATTGGAAAACAAATTTCACCAAATAAGCTAAGAGAAAATTGTTCCGAACTGATATTTCAGTTCCCATACTGCCAATACCAATTCTTGATGCTACCAGTGTTGAGAAAAAAATCCGATTTAAATTAAAAAACAAAAAATCGGACTTTTTTTTATCAAATTTCAAATTTACACAGACAATCATCCAAGGTAGTAAATATTAGAAATCCTTTTGATACCACTATTTTTGAAATACAATAATTAAATCAATTTTAAATAAACTGAAGGTAAAAAACATGGAAAATAATAATTCAGTATAGCTAAGAATTATAGCATGTAAAATGCATTAAAGTATAAAATTACGCATCAAGAGTTTTCAGAACGAAAACCAGCTTGGCAGCCTTCACTAGGCCGAGACGATTTCGTTCTTTTAAGTGGATCCACTAAAAGCGTACTCCTTCATCAACCTGCGCCAGTTTCCACCAGTTAGTCGGAGTAATGGCTTTACATGCAGATTCTACAAAATAAGCTGCAACAAATGGCTTTGATTTGGCCCATCATGCCTTGCAATCCTTCAGCAAACTTAAGAGCCTCATTAACTTGAATTGGAGATAGTAGTTCTTATTCCAAATACCTCGAATCCAAATAATAACTCTAATGTAGTGCTTTCTTTTAGCAAACTTAACTTGCTTATTAGTTCATAACACATTGTTTAGCACCTCCGAAAGTTTGCGCCATTTATGCACGGTGTCGGGCAAATTAGTACCATTTCTTTGAATCACGTCAAGAGCTGTTGATATAGCACTGAGAATGTTTAGGAAATCTTCAATATTTCGTTTTAAAGAATCATCTACTGTTCGATAAATATCCAATTTGAACTCCCCTCGAAGCGCCTCAACAATGCTAAGCAGAATGAGCCATGCCTGCATGGAGGATTGAAGTGTATTGCACATAGAGTTTCACCGCACATCCGATAATAACTTCATTTTTCCAACGTCCATTGCTCGAATCCAGCCTAGAAGGGTACTTGAAATACTTAACCACCCTAACAACTTTGTCCATAATATTTGGCACTTTCAAATCACTCGCCAAAAGATTCAGGATGTGTGCACAGCAACCGTAAAAGAAAAACTCTTTCTCCTGTTTGCTCTCCATCTGATGGCGCATATTTGTGACGTTCGCAGCATTATCAGTGACAAAAACGCATATGCGAAAGATAAAAAGAGTGCAACATTACGAGAAAATTGCATCTTCAGCAATCCTTTGTAGGTAGTCGGCTGTGTGGGAATTTGCCTCTGTATCAATGGTTTCCTCTTGGAAAATAATATTTCAATATAACTGCAGTGCTTTTAGGAGAGCAATATAAAGTCAATGCTAGACATTTATTATTATTTTACGAGTTCCACATTCTATTTAACTTAAGATAATCTGAGAATTTTTCTGTAAACAAGATAAATACAATTGGTGTTCACTCTTTACATACTTTAATGTATATCTATGACTCCTATAATTTAGATCATAATGTTATGATTCCATACCAAAAAGACTATTATTAATATTATTTTGGTATTTCTAAAAAGATAAGCTAAAAAACAGAAACCAACTGCTAAACTATAGGTTTTAAAAATAACACCTTCCAATATTATTGAATTTATATTTATTAATGTGAGAAAATTCTGCGCCAATAAATGTATTGCAATATATTGTATTAATGAAAGGCACTGTTAAACAATCTTTAAAATAATCTGTCTTAATAATGCCAACCTTAGCACCATGTCGCTAGCTAAACTAAATTTGTAATTTGCCATTGTCTTTGTTGTGAAATAAAGACACACATCACTTGCAATACGCCCAGGAGCCATGACGATTAATCATAACAGAATGCAAACAAGTAAATAAGTCACAACTCTGTCTGAAAAACAAACAAATACGCGCAGTAATCCCGCGATTGGTTATTATCATTTCAGAGCTTGCCAATTCATTCCAATATCAGGGCACTGACTTTAAAACAATTAAAATACATTACTTGTATCTCGTATACTTGATTTAAATCAATAATTGAACTAATAATTTGCTTTGATTTAAATCCGATTTAAATCAATGGCCTACATCGAGTGATTTGAATCGAACAATACTGGATGCAGCCATCTTCAAATATGTATGATATAAACAGTGGCATGCACATGCAGTCAAGACAAGTGGATGCAACCGCAAGAAGACAATAAATTGGACATCCGGTCACCATCATCATCGCTACTTTCATAAAATGTGGAAATGTACCGAATCTGCCAATGTAAGAATTTCTCATGGCCAGAAATTCCTTGAATTTAAATAATGATTTTCAAGTAATGTAATGTGAATTAAATTAATAAATAAGAGTGCTTAAAAAATGTGGTTAATAACCATCCTATGAAGTTGGGTTACTTCTGTTTAGATCAACATCTCAATAGACAGTTTAAAACAATGCGTGTAGGTTTTACGAGACCACAATATGAAATTTATTGTTATGCGTGATTACTTTCGGTATTGTATATTAATAAATTGTGTTACGTTCTAAAAACAAAATGTGAAGTGCTGGAGGCAATCACCGTTGTTTGGTCTACAAGCTTTCTTCGCCTTCGTATTTTGTACATGGATAACGTTACATTAACAAACTTATGTAGCGAAGAACTGATTTAACCTGTAAAAAGTGTAAAAAGAAATTTTGAACTATATTATTTAGCAAAAATAACTTATAAAACATATAATTATAATATTATTGCACTTTTATACTTCAAAATCAATACATATATTGGAAAAATATTTAAATTTATTTCAACTCGTTTCGGCTGATTAATCATGAAGCATGTTTGAAATATATATCTAGAATTTCTTTAATTTTCCAAAATTTTCGCCTAACATTTTAACATTATAGCTATTTCGTCATATAAACAGGTTTGGAATGAACAATCAGGTAGCAAAAATCTGCTAGTCTTTAATCAATAAATTACAAATTAATGCCTTTCAAAAGTATGAAATAATGTTTTTACATTTATAGTTTAATCTAAATTAAGACCACAACGCTTAAAGTAATTTACTTAAAAAAAGTATATGGTACTTGTCGAAGGTATAGAAAATAACACGCGGAGAAAACGATGAGAAGTGCAATAATATACATAAATATTATGAAAAATAATCGACCTAAACCTATAACGTTTTATAATTAACAAAATTCGTTGCACGTGGTATATATTTAAATATAATGGCATGCATATATATTTATATATATATATATATATATATATTATTAAAAAATTTCAAAATATATACGCTTTGCTGAGTTCACAATATATTGTTACAATACAAGGCCGGCCTGGCGTGCGCGAGGCCCGGGAAAAATATGAGCTATAAGCAAAATGAAAAAATAATCACAACAAATGTCAATTTTGTCGTCTTTTGTAATTTCCGGAAAAATTTTCTTCATATTGGCATACATAATTATATAAATTTTTCTTGATGATAGAATTACAAATCATTGTATATATAGTAGAATTAATCTTATTGTAACTCGCTATATCCAAACACTTAG
>CABFPE010000614.1:0-11340 GCA_900660155.1 Hofstenia miamia | reverse complement strand
TATATATATATATGTATATATTTATATTAGAGGAACTTTAAGGATTTTTAAAACGAGGGTGGCTGACACCCAAAAAAAATTGTAAACAAAAAGTTTTTTGAACAAAAGTAAATTGACACAAAATGCAATCGTCTGTTTTTAGCAGCGAATCGATTGATGACATCTTGAATTTAAGTGAACTATTTTCAATTTTGAGAAAAAGAGAACATTTTAATTAAGTGTTCGCCACTGGCCCCAAAAGGAAGATGCAACCGCCCAACTATATATATATATATATATTCATTGTAAAAAACAAGAAATATTTTATGTAAACATGTTTCGAGTGTCTCCACTCATCGCCAGTACAAAATAAATATGGTGGTAAATACAAATTTTATGATATTAAAATTGTAATTCGTAGATCTTATACGATATTTAGTTTTTGACTTAATTGTTTATTTAATAGATTCTGCTTAGCTTCTTTTATGAATTATATATATATATATATATATGAATAATTACCAAATTCATTGTTTAATACTTGCTACGATTTATAGAATCATAGGTGATTGAAATTCAAGTTTAATCAATTATTTAATACAGTCGAACCTCGTTATAGCGATTCGCTATAGAACGAATCTCCTGGTATAAAGCTATAAAACAAAATACCCGGTTAAATCCTATTCAAAATCAAATAGATTAGTACGCATACAACGATTTCTGATATAAAGAAATCCCGCCTATAACGATGGTAAATAAATCTCCCATCTATTCATTCTCCTTCAAAATAAACAGGTTTAGAACGCGTGATAACCCCGGCATGCAGACGTTTCTCAGTGATGGCGCCGAAGCGTGAACAAATATCTTTCGAACGTTAAGCCAAAATCCTGGGCGTTGTATCAAAAAGGTACTTTTAGGTTTACTAAGTAACTAAAAAATGTACAAATGTTATTAATTTTTACGGAATTTTTTTTCTGAAAATTCCTGAACGGCTATAACGAAACCCGACTACAACGATGAAATTTCGTTGGTCCCTGAAAATCGTTATAACGAGGTTCGAATGTATCACTTAGTGTTCTGCTTTAGAGTAAGTAAGGTTTAGGTAAAAATTGGGGATTAAGGGAAAAATCAATTATATTTATCAATATTTATTTATCAGCATAGTATTCAGGCAGAAAGTTGCACAATATTTTCTTCAGAGGAGAAAAGATTCTTTTCACTGAACATGTCATAGCTGCCTGATATACGGCACAGCACACTTAACAATATTCAGCAAATCGGGTTACTGGATTCTTCGCTGGATATAATCTTAAAGTACACATCGATCTTCTTTGAAGTAAAAACACTGCAATTAGTTGTATGTTTGAATCATAGAATATTTGCAAGATTCTACGTTGTCAATTAGTTTGAAAAGACAACTATAGCACCGGGTAATCTATGTCAATTGCATTTCTAGATACAGGCTTGTCATTGCTGTTTTGACACAATTTTAATTCCCCTTCATCTGGAAACAACAGAACTTTACATCGAATTTCTGTTAAATAATGGGCATAACAGCCGATGACAGCTCTCAGCCATGTGCCCCATCTTGTCATCATTGGAATAGGTGGACTATCAACTTCATGAAACAAATGTCTACGAAAGATCTTCACAATCACAATCTTTAAAGTGGCCACCAGTTTATCAACATTCNATAAATATGGTGGTAAATACAAATTTTATGATATTAAAATTGTAATTCGTAGATCTTATACGATATTTAGTTTTTGACTTAATTGTTTATTTAATAGATTCTNCGTTGTCAATTAGTTTGAAAAGACAACTATAGCACCGGGTAATCTATGTCAATTGCATTTCTAGATACAGGCTTGTCATTGCTGTTTTGACACAATTTTAATTCCCCTTCATCTGGAAACAACAGAACTTTACATCGAATTTCTGTTAAATAATGGGCATAACAGCCGATGACAGCTCTCAGCCATGTGCCCCATCTTGTCATCATTGGAATAGGTGGACTATCAACTTCATGAAACAAATGTCTACGAAAGATCTTCACAATCACAATCTTTAAAGTGGCCACCAGTTTATCAACATTCTTGAATTTGCTCCTAGCTATTTTGTTTTTTCAAGACGGCATCAATGTCTTGGGAAACAATTGCAAGATTTGGAGCCACCGAACTTTACACCTTTGGAGCTGTAATATCACATCTGAGAATGTTAAACTCAGCAATACCTCGTTATCTTGCTAACCTTACCTCTCACCACTTGCTTTCCCGTGTTGTTTACTTCATTAAGTCGCCACCCTCACCTCTTGCCCTCGCAAAGTAGATTTGAGATCGAATCCTATTTGTATCTATGTTAATTTTCACTTGCAATGTCGCCAAACAGATTGCACTGATACACAATGTCATTAGCAAACAAACCCATTTGATTAGTCGATGTGCTCGTTGAAATGACAGCTTAGCTTGCAAGTGGCCTCATCAATATTCTAAGAAACATTCATTTCTGTAGTATCGGGATAGCTCCGAAGTTCAAACATTACAAAATTGAAATGGCTCTTAAAATGTTGCTTACGACAACTCGTCATTACAGAAGCTTTATTGTGTGAAAAGACTAACCAATTCAATGGCCAACTAGGTATCAGGAACTTTCAATATTCAAATGGATGGATACAGAGGTTTAAGATGTGATGTGGCATTTCCTGTAAGAACATCTTCGATGAAAGTGCTGGTGTGAATGCAGATGCAATAGAAAAACGCATGTACACTTCAAGATATATCACTTAGTAACGACTATAACCTGGATAAAACAAGCTAATTTTTTCAAATACTACCTAATCGATCGTTGACTACAAAACTTTGTGCTAATGCTAATGGATCGGATAAACTGAAGTCATTTTTCATCAGTGAGGACTTGCACCCGCACTGTTTCAAGTATTTCAAACCGAAATTTTACTGTGATTCCTATGCCACCAGCAAGGCATGTACGGTTTATTGTATATTGTAGCATTTTCTTAAAGCCTTCATTCGACAAATTGTTAGAGAAAATCGCCACATCTTAGTACTAATGAACAATACACCAAGCCACATAATCCCAGAAAATTCGAATAACATTCATTGCGAGTTCCTACTAATTATGAAAACTAGCCATCTGCGGCCAATGGACGCCGGTATTATCAATTCGTTCAAAGGCAACTAGTTTCGTCATCTGGTGCGCTTACACATTGATGCCATTCATAAAGGATGACAACAAAAGGTGGAAATAAGGTATGCAATCTGCTTCAACAAAATTGAGTTGGGACGTTGCGATATAGAGCTGTATCAGCAATTGCTGGCGCCATACTGGAATTTTGCCTGCAAAAAATTATACTGTGGAAGTCAGGTCAGTGTCAGGAACCACAGAAACTGAATCCTCGCCATATGACTCCCTTGACGACTTCACTGAATATTGACAAGACTCTTACCACCTGTGAAATGATGACTAATGAGATCAGATAAGTAATAGTGACAATCAGTGAGCATCAAATAGTGGAGAAGAAAATGACGAGGTTAACGAAATTTGAGATAGACACAATGCTGCATTACTTTAGCAATCTCATATGGTAACATTCAATATCGAAAGATTATGCTCAATATAAAGTTGAATTATTTGTATCTATTCTCCTCTGAAATAATTTTCAATAATAAATTTTTTTAGTCGCTAATGAATTGTAAATATTTTGCAAAATTTATAATAATTCACATCTCATCATTTATTTACTTTTCATTTATGTTATTACGTGTGCATTTGTTTTAAATGTCTTTCAAAACACTAATACTTCTTAGAATTGATAAACAATTACTACAAGTATGAAAAACTTACAATACCTGTAAATAACTTAAAACATTTACATACATATAAAGATAATCACACTCATAAATCATCTACTTGTATACAAAAGCATGATCTGTTATCTATTTGTAGATGCAAATAATAACGAATTTGTAGATTAATTTAGTTAGGATTAGATTACTTATTTATGAGAATGAATAGAACAAATAAATGTACCTAAATACGAAAACTGATTACACACACAGAAATAATTGACAACACGACTGTAGAATATTTACTCCCTTAATATCTGACCACCGTCACCTCTCGCCAACAATTTATCGTAAACAGATTTTGCCGAAATAACGACGTATTACTGTACTTGCAACAATTTATTTCAGATTCATCAACTAGCGGGAAGATTTATTTATCATTTCGAACATCTATAACATGAGTTTTTTGTTCTCTGCAATTTGTTCCACATTGCACAGGGAGGTCTCACTGGGCAATGGTAATTTAATATCTAAGAATAACTTCTACATGATGGTGTCTACCTCTTTTCAATGGTATGTTATTGTCAAAAAGCCTTGATTTCTTTTTCATCAAAATCCGGAGGAGCAATAAGCCTGTGAATTTGTGTCATGTCACTTATAGGTTGCTGAGTTCCTACGGCATTGTATAATAAATGCTTTTTGTTGCGGAATGATTCATTGCAAAGCGTGGAAACTAGTTTATCATTTAGGGTACATAAAAACGCAGTTGGAAAGTTGTGCACAATTTCCATAATTTTCACCTTGTCAATATTAAAATGTTTTGACATCCTGTGCAACTATTAACATGTAATGCAGAAAATAAGCATGTGTGTTTATCGTAAGACTTTTGCCATAGTACAGTGTTCATTGGTTCTCCAACCTCGCTCTGTGAGCCACTGATTTATCACTGTATTTCTTAGAAAAAATGCATTTTGTGAGAAAAACAACCAATTTTTAAGAGATTATTGTATACATATCACTATATTTTAGATATTGCCAATTTTGACTTTAATGTTGAAGTGTTAATTTTGACCGCATTGACATTATTGCCATAATGCTACTGATACGAATAGTGAGATTGTTATTGATATTAACCACCCTGAATTTGAGATCGGTATTTTAGCATTAAGATAGATCTTTGTGCAATTGAAATTATAGATCAGGAAAATGGGCATTCAAGGATTATTCTTCCTCTGCCTCTTGATTGTAATGAAAGCGTGTTGGAAATATACTTCATAACATGGTGGTAAGACTCAAAGATATATTTGCTAGAGCAGTGCTAAATAGGTGTAATACTTACACCTACCAAATAGCCTATTTCAAATGTAAAACTCCAGCTCAATGCCGTCATTCATTTGCGTAGCCTTGTGATTGTCAAAATGGATGAAAATGTGTGTTAACGTCCTATGACTTTCATAAATGATGGTAAGTCGAATATATTTCACTTCTGGTAATCATGGTTTTTGATGACCAAATAGTAACGAAGATGCAGAAACGCATAAAAACGCTATCAGAAAGACAATAAAACGTATAAAAATTCAATTAAAATATTCACACAATGGGCTTTGAAAAACGCGTTTAAAGATTTGCGTAAATATAATTTTATATATTAAAATGCTTCAGCAATATATAAATATCTTAAATCAATTTTTGTCTAATTGTTTCTTACAAATCAATGCTAAATTACACTTATATCGATTTTTGACATTTTTATGTTAGGGGAACCGGTTTGCTTCACATCATACAATAATTAAACTAATCCTAATTGCATTTCAATGGTTGGGTTTAATAGTTTATCATCCCAATACAAAAACCCTCTACTAGTGTTTGGCAAGTAAGATGTAGAACTATGCTGCCCAAATAATCATTTTCCCCTCGAGACCCTACTCTGTATCTACTATTGACACTGCATTCTAAGCAAATTTTAAGCTTTTAATTTTTAATTTTTGTATTGTAAGGGGTATGCAAGTGAATTCTAATTGCATTAAACATAGATCAAAATAAATTGAGTAGAAAAAGAAATCGAATAAATTTTAAAAGCCAAATTTAGCTTGCTTCGCACAGTACAATATATTAAGCATCTTCATTATATTTTGCCAAAAAAATTAAGCTGCATAGCATACCCTATGTGTATGTTCATCGCAAATACCTAGATGGAGAACAGATATTGCAATGATTGTATGAAGTATAAACATAGTGAATATTATAAGATCTTTTCGTCCCTTACACGCTGACGTAAGGTAGGAAATTATTCATAAATATAAATATTTATTTTTGATTTATTGTGCTTAAAAATATTCTAAAATACTCTTTTTTCGTTGAATTTTATATATAAACGTAAACATATTTTGTTTTCAAGCTGGAAAAAAAGCCTAAATAAGTGAGACAGACCATGATTCGTAACAGTTTGCCGACTGTATTTTAGCCTTGCAAATAATTTTTAACCGATTTTTTTGTTAATATATTCGCAGTGCATGCAAAATTTTGAAAATCGTTTAAGTATTCTAATGTTTACTAAGCGTTGCCTTCTTAATTAACATGAAATGAACCTGAATATATTTCAGATTATTGTTAGCTTGATTCCTATTCTAGATTATATTAAGTTTTGAAGTAATATTGTTAGCTAAAGTTTAAAGAAATAGGAATTCTAAAATGCAATGTTTATTCATTTTTGTAACGCATTTGTTATTAAAATGTTTCACATGCAAATAATGTCGCCAATAGTGTACCTTAGTCTGAACTGAATTTCGTTCTATCAAGGTTCATCGCATTGCTTCCATATTTGTTTCTGACTTAAATGCTCCTAATATTGAGTGGTCAAATGATCCCTACAAGCCTGAATATATTGTTTATATGTTTAATCTCTCAGTTTGTTAAATCTCATGCTAACTTCTTGCAAGTGTAAACATATAATCTCCGTTGTGTTAACCACTTTGCCAATTTCTCAAAGATTTCTATGTCAAGGCCTACTGTTGAGGTAGCTGTGGATGTAGGAGCATTAAGATCCATGGAATATGTATGAGTACAGTAGGTCATTGGATTATCGAAAAGAGTAGGATTTAGCAGGGGACAAGCAATGTCTAGGAAAATAGTAGAAAATATACAAATTTTTTGGCAATGTGAACAGCATGTGGATGAGTTAGGCTCGAATAAAATTGATAATAGCATTATTTTGGACATTGTTTGAAGCAATATATCGGCATAAAGGGTAAGAGTAGTGACAAGAAATGAGGACCATTTCATACAGTTTGAAGACGTTGACACAGAATGAATATAAGTTCAATATTGCAATTTAGGACGCATGGTTTGTGTAGGCAGTATGTGTTAGAAGCAAAGAGATTATGATTCACAGGTGATAGATTCATTATACAGACGAGCAAGTGTTTGAAGCAGTCGTATTTCTAGCTAATGAACAAAGAGTGAGTATAAAAGGACAGAAATGTAGAAAAGGAGGGGATAATATTGACAAGCATAGAAGTTGACAGACTAAATAGAGGGATTGTGAAAGTTTATAACAGGTATTTAAAGGAATTGTGATTATCGGGGTGATTGTAGAGAAGTCAAGTATTAACAGGAATGACTAACATTTTAAGGAATGCTCTTAGACTCCCTATTAACTAATGAGGTCGGGTTGTGCGAAAAAAAATAATAGTAATTGTTATTATTAAATCATTTACATTGATGTTTCAACATTTTTAAATTATCATCTGAATAGTTTGTACAAAAATTAGTTCAGTCTTTTTTATCTTAGTTCTGTCAGAACGCAGACGTTTCTTTTGGTTGGAGAACGGTAAAAATGGATTTTATTCGCTTATTGGGCTTTAGGATTATTGTGCGAATGTTCAAGTTAGTAATAGCTCCCTCTATATCATCTGTGTCATATGGATAAATTCTTGCTCTTATTAAAAGCATTTGCATTTCAGTTAATGCGCATCACCAAACATTGCTTATGGCTTAAGAGAGAATACTTAGGGTTTAGACATTTTCCTATATATGTATATATATCATATTTTGACTTTGTAACTTAAAAGTTCTTGCACAATCTGCTATTACTAGCCATTTACTTTCATTTTTGTGTTTAGTGAAATGTTCTACAACTTGAAAATTTGAAATACTTAAATTCGAGTAAATAGTGCGAAAGTAATGGGCACAAAATAGATGTTTTGTCAAAAAAAGTGCGATTCCCACTAACTGTGTTAGAAACTTGGGACTGTTTCGAGTCAAATTTCTCGTTTTTTCATTTGCCATTGCAAAAAGCGGGAAATATATATAGTTTTTTTTGAAATATGTAATAGTTAAAAATTTAAACCAGTTTTGATTACTAGGAATCATCGTCAGTATAACAAATACGTAAATATTTTTCCAAATAACTATACTAATTATAAATGTATTGCATGCACTATAGATCTAGAGTTATTGATGTTATCTTGCGTTGTTTATTAAGTGATTTTTCTTTGTTTGCAGCTTTAATAACAATTTGTTTACCAATTTTAGGATGCTTAGATCTTATAATATCTTAAAATTTTCTTCATTGATTTCATGATGATGTAAGTAAATTTCCTTTGTTTCTAGATGTCTCTTAGTTTCCCCGATGTATGATTTATTGCAATAATCACACTCATATTGGTGAATTACAGAATAAACTAGTTTCTTAGGGATAAGATCTTTGTTGTTAAAAATGTTCTTTGTTGCAAAGGATTTTAATATTGGGATAATTTCTTTAAATTTGATGTTCAAAATTTTGATTTTTTCTTTTAAAATTTTAATTTTCTTGCCTAAATATGCAAGTGATGATGTAATTATTGCTCGATTAAATAATGCTGTAATCGTGCTTAATTTGCATGAAGTATTGCAATTCGAAAAAGGTGCAGAAGGGATGCAGGACAAAGACAAGAAGATGCAAAGATCAGTTGTTAATAGACCAGGCAGTGGTGGAGAATTGTAGAAGGAAGACAAACTTAGCAATGGCATGGATAGACTACAGGAAGGCGTATGACAGCATATCACATAGGTGGGTATTGAGGACGCTAGAGGCCAATGGAGTTTCACGGAAATGGGTTGAGTTTCTAGAGAGGGAGATAGGAAAGTGGCACAGAAAAGTTAAAGAAAACAGGTATAGGATATAAGTTGGAGAAGAATGGTAGAGCAGTGAGTCATCTGTGGTACATGGACGACCTGAAGATGTATGCTAGTTCAAGGAAGTTGTTGCAGAAGCAAGTGGAGACATTGGAGAATGCAAGCTGAGGTTCTGGGTTGGAATTTGGATTAGGAAAGTGAGCGACAATGACAATGACCACATGCAAGTGCATAGATGGAGATGGTTTGAGGACGAGCAATGGTAATAAAATTGATGAGGTCAAAGAGGGGTACAAGTACTTAGGTGTGATCGAGAAAGATAGAACAGATCATGAGGAAATGAGGACGAGGTTAAGAAAAAAATAAAAGAGGAGAGTAAGGAAGGTACTACAGAAGTCAATATTGAATGGGCAGAACAGCATAAAGGCAATTAATTCGTGGGCGATACCAGTGTTGAGATATTCGGCAGGAATAGTTAGGTGGAACAAGAATGAACTGAGGGAATTAGACAGGGCGACAAGGAAGATACTATCAGCAGAGAGAGCATTCAACTGAAATGGAGATGTAGATAGTACATGGCAAGGCATAAAGGAGGGAAAGGGCTGCTAAGTGTGGAGGAAACTGTAGGAGCAGAAGCACTAGGGCTAAAGGAATACGTAGAAACACAATCTAGAGGGTCCCTACTGGAGGTCACTAACGAGTTAAGGAAGCTAAGAACTGAGAGTGAAGGAAAGAAGGTATACCAGAGTAGGATGGAATCCGAGAAACAAACAAAATATAGGCAGAAGGCAATATATGGAGAATACTGGAGGGAAACACAAATGTGTGATAGAGAAGAGAACAACAAGTGGTTAAAAAAGGCAGGATTAAAAAGAGAAAGAGAAGCACTGATAATGGCAGCACAGGAGCAAGCAATAAGAACAAACTAGGTGAAGAAGCATATAGACATAAGAGTAGAAGTAAGTGTAGGCTATGTAAGAAAGGCGGAGACAGTAGATCATTTGATAGCAGGGTGAGAGAAGTTGGCACAGAATGAGTATAAGTTCAGGCATTACAAGATGGGAAGAATGGTATACTGGAATTTGTACAGGCAGCATGGGTTAGAAGCAGAAGACAAGTGGTATGAGCACAAGCCACAGAGCTTCATAGATAATGAGATAAGATACTGTGTGACTTCAACATACAGACAATCAAGGTGATAGAAGTACGGAGGCCAGACATAGTAGTAGTAGACAAAGAGAAAAGATTGGGAACAGTGGTAGACATCCCAGTACCAAAGGACAGGAATGTGGAATGCAAAGAGACAATGGATAATGGAGAAGATAGACAGGTACAGGGAGTTGGCAGAGGAAATAAAAAGGCTGCGAAAGTTAAAGAAGGTTGAACTAGTCCCGGTTGTAGTAGGAGCACTAGGAGCAGTGAGAAAGAAGCATAAGAGATACTTGGAGGAGTTGGAAGTACCAAAGTGGGGAGGAGTGGTAGCACAGAAGGCAGCATTGTTAGGTACAGCTAGAGTCCTGCGGAAAGCATGAAGGTGTGGCAAGTAAGAATAATAATAAGTCAGTTTTGTTTTAAAGTTTTCTTCTTCTCTGATGATTTTGATGGTAAGGTTAGTTGATGTTTCTTTTCTAAACTTTGAAGAATCACTAAGTATTTCTTTCTTTTTGGATAAGTAGTTTGATTTATCCATAACTACAATTCCATTTCCTTTGTCAAATTTGGAAATATAGATAGAAGTGATTTTAATGAACTAATCAAATTCTTTAGTTTTCTAGGAATTTTGGGTTGCTTGAGATAGCTGTTCAAAATTTTCCGGATTTCAAACGTCAAATTTTCATGGACATCTGAAATTCGTTCTTTGTGAATGAGGTTAAAGAAAAAATTTTCTGAATCTATTTTGACTAGTGTTTCATTAAACTTATGTGGCCAACTCATATTCATGGCAAAGGAAACTGCTGCTTCGTCATTTCTAGTTAATGTTCTTTTTGAGAAATTAATCACAGTATTCTTTATTTGGAATTTTTCTTCGTTGTCTTTAGTTAATTTATCTAATTTATTTTGATGACTCGTATTTTTCTTAGTTGTTGATGATTTTGGATGGATAGTAATTTTTTTAAAAAAAATCTTTGTTTGGGCAATTATCAAGTAAATGTTCAAAAGCTGCTTCTATCTTGTTTTCATTGTATTTTGCTTTTTTTTATTATAGAAAACGGTTTTAAATATAATGGTAATGATATTGTTAAAAATTTTGAATTGCTTTATTTTCTAACCATTGTTAAAGGAAACGTATTCTCTCTTCTTTTTTTAGTTTAAATGTAGTTCTATCCATTTAAAGCATCTTTACTCCTTCATTTGCTCCACTAAGCGCTATCCCGCCTGTTGGAAGACATCTTGGATTTCTCCGCTGTTAAAATCTAATCAGCTTCCCTCCTCGCAGGTCACG
>CABFPE010000613.1:414810-428797 GCA_900660155.1 Hofstenia miamia | reverse complement strand
TTTCACTCGGCCAGATGATCTTATTGTCGATTAATTCTTCCAGTATGCAATTGTATTCATCTTTCATCTGTTCAGGCACCCTTCTGACTGGTAGCTTGATCAGTTTGTCTGTTGTTGTGACTATTTTATGCTTTTCACCCACTGCCTGCCCTATGCTTATTTCTCCATAGTTGAATATACATTTATGTTTTTCTAACAGTGTCCTCAGTTGTGTGATCTCCCATTCTTCTAGATGTTGGTAGTCTTTGTTGTTTATTTCAGGTGTTCTGTATGTGTCTTCTTCTTCTTTTGTCCCAATGCCCTTGAGTCAGCTTTTGGGAGTACTCACAACTTTGATGGTGTTTGTCCACTCACCCTTGAGTCAGCCATGTGGAGTACTATCCACTTTCCTTTGCAAGTCCTTGAATCAACCATGCAAATTACTTGCTCCATCAGTGTCTTCAATTGCCTTCCAGATGAGTCTGATGTTAGTTTTGATGTATTTCCCATATATTCTTATTTGAGATCTTTTCAAATTGACATTCTGGTTCATAGCATTGAGGATTGGTATTCTTCCCTTTCTGTGTTTTATTGTACAGACACTAGACAGCATTGATACTCATTTAGTGTTGATGCCTTTGTTGTCATACAGCATTATGTCAGCTGTTATAGTGTCTTCTGTCTTGATTTTGTGCATCTTCCATTGATGTGGCTGTAGGTGGATGTCTTCTTGCAGTTAAAATTAATTGTTTTTTGCTTCCCTTGTTCTTCTTCAATCTCCATCTCTTCTTCTTTTACTTTTATGGTTCTGTTAGCATGGTTAATAAAACAGCCATTTTTTGTCAAAAAATCATTGCCTAATATGACTTCATATGGCATCAAATTATTATGTGTGTCCACCACCACCAAAGTTTGTTCAAATGTTGTATTCATGATTCTCATTTGTACTATGTTTATCATTCCTTTCATATTGATATAATCCCCTGATGCATTAATTAGTCTCTTATTGCAACTGTTCAAGTCTTTCCATTTGAATCACAACTTCATGGTGCATTCATCAGTAATTATGGATGTTGCTGCTCTGATGTTGATTGTTGCTTTCATCATTACTCCATTAATAGCTATCATTATCATATACATCATGGCAAGGTTTTTCAGGATCATTATCAATGCACGGTTATTATGAGTCAGTGCTCTACTTAGTTTTCTGACTCCTTGTTGGTTGGCAATACTTCATTGATTTCGTCTTCTGTTTGTAGTACATCCTCTTTGTCATAGTAAGCCTCTTCATCCCCAATTACTTTTATCTGTTTTGGGCAGTCTGGTTTTTTATGTCCCTTCTGTCTGCAACCATAACATTTGACATCTTTCTCATTTACTTTTGTAGTCTTACCATCTTTTCCTTTCACTTTTATTATCTTTTCTTGTTTTGTTTCTGTATAGGCTTTATTGGGGATGCGTGGTTTGAGGTTGTTTCTCCAGGTTGGTCCCTCTCTATGCCATCCAGCTTTTTCATATATCTGGGCATTGTTTTCAATTTTTGCCTGTATGTCAACTGCCTTTCTAATTGTTCTTTCCAACTTGTTGTCAACATCACATTTGATTTTGAACTGTGTTCTATTGTTTTTGGGCATCCCCTTGCAAATGTGTGAGAACAAATCATATTTAGAATATCTGTTTTCTCTTGAACTGAGCATTAACAATCATTCAACTTGTTGCATATAATTTTGAATGTCATTGGTTTTTTTCATTTTCATTGCATTTAGAATGATTTGGTATTGATTTTTAAAACTCTTGTTCTCATAGTAGTTCATAAAATCTCCAATTAGTAGTTGATAGTTTCTTTTCATTTCTGCATCCAATAGCAAGTAGAGTTGGGAAGCTGCCCCTGTTAAGTATAATGGGAGTCTTGCCACTGCTGCCTTTTGGCTCACTTTTGTTCTGCCATTGTCAATTCAAACATTTGTAGCCATTTGGCAAATGTTGGATTATAACCATCTACCCTTCCATTGAATTTGGGTAGTGTCACTTTGCAACATATCATATTGCTGGATGTCAATTGTGGTAAGATTGAGTCATCATATTTAGGTTTCCTGTGGTTTTTTATGGCATCCTCTTCTTGCAGTTGTGTAGTCACTGCTTTTGTGATTTCATTTATAATTTTCTGTTTCTCATGGTCTGGATCTTCGTCTGATTCTTCATATGTCACTTCTTTGCAGGTCAGTATATGTGGTGCCTGCAGTTTGCTTTCCTTTCTGGAATGAAATTCTATTTCATGGGTTTGTTAGCTGTAATAATCTTAATTTGTTTTTCAGCTGTTCTAGTTCTCCTGCCTGTAGGTCATTGTCCTCAATTAGTTGCCTGTTTATTTTCTCCAGCTCTTGATTTCTCTCTTGCCATTGTTTGTTCTGCTCTAGAAACCTTTTATTGGACTCTGATAGTTAGTGGGTTAGGGTTTTGATCTCGTTTTGGAATAATTAGCTTTGTTCATTTAGCTGCATCTCCATATTTAATCTGATCTTAGTCAATATTGTTTTGCTTTGTTGTTCCATCTCTTTGACTTTCTTAGTTAATTGTTCTATTTCATGTTCTAGGAGTGCTTCATTTTCCTTGCTCTTCCTTAGCATATCCATTATATCTGATGGGTTTGTATCTGGGAGGGGGGTGAACTGAGGGATTGTAATTCCATGTCTGTGGCTGAGTTTTCACCAAAATATGGTGATGATCATATAGTTCTGGGAGTTACTGCCTTAATTGCCGTTTTCTTCATGCTTCCTTTTTTCCCTTTTGTCATTTTTTCTTTTTGGTTCATAGTGGTCTTTCATCCTCTTGATNGGATATTACATTAGTTTGAGTATATATTCGCCCAAAAGTTTATTGGTGGTTGAGCTGATGATGGCATTTGGGAAGGTAAATCTGCAGGGTTATCCAAAGTTGATATCTAGATAATCAATAGTCATTTATATTTGACAAAAAGTTTTCATGTAATAGAAATCAAATATGGTAAACCATAAAGCTTTCCACTCCTTAATCCTTGGACCAAATGTAATATCCTCTACCAGGCATTGTCACTATATATCAACAATTACTGTATAAAATTAGTTGTGTTACTGTGGGTAAGGATTTCCTTGTTACATACTGCTTGACTTGTTGCTTCTGTTAACTTATGTAACTAGACTTAACCATTCACTATTTAGGTGACAAAGCCATGTGGTAATCCCTCCAATGATCTTTGATGGGCATTTGCCCAAAGCTGATCTCCACATCCAGTTTCACCATTTCATCCATTTGATTGAGTACCACATCTCAGCTCAATCAATACAGTTTATGAGTACCCTGTCTTAGCTCAGTGTATACTCAAAGCATGGCATAACTCAACTTAAACTCTATTTTGTAAAAGTGTTCTATCTATTTGCAACCTGACTTGTTACTAGTTGTTTGTTAACTATACATGTAGCCATTACTGAAATAAATTGGCTTATTTAAATATATTTGGTTCAAACAACTTCCTAACTTACATTTATAATTTAACCCCTATACCTAACTTATGTGCACCTTTGTGGTCTGGCACAGGGACCCTAGAATCATTCTCTGTGATGGATCCAGACCACTACTAAACACCACTCAAGTAGCTTGACATCATATTAAATATTCGAACTGTTAAATTAGAACAAAATAAAATTCTTTATCAATCTCTTACAAGGTTTTTTTATCTATTTATAGTAATTCCAGAAAAGTACCTGTTGATTAAAATTTAAACTTCTGCCAAGATGGCGGCTAAAAATAATGGAAGTGACTTTGCCCCCTCATTTGGTCAAAAAGTGTTTTTATCAACTGATACTAATCTCTCTTTTTTGACACATGTTGTTTCTTAGTTGCATAATACAAATAAATCTAAATTATACTAATTGATTTGATTACAATATTTTTAATCATCTTTCTTCAATCTTAATCCATTTTGCAGCTTATTTCAGGTTTATGTGGATGATGCTACACAAAGGCCAGTTGTCACTCATTATCATTGAGGTGTGAGCAGCATAAATAATAGCAATGGCAAGTGCTTCCTTGTGAAAATGTGGTAATAACTGGGAGCTGAGAAAGAAAAGATTTGATTATCAGGTGTTATGATACTGAGAGAGTGTTGTGAAACATCAGTAAACCAAATATTGGTGTTCATAGAAAAGGGGGAGGAAGACCAAGGAATAGTGAAATCAGAATTTCTAGCAAAAAAAGGTAGCAATACGTTGAGCAATGGAAGAATGACAATCACGCATGTTGTACAAAGGGTGTAAGACGATGAAAGTGGAAATGGGTGGCCATATAAAAATGAAATTTCCCAGTATGCCTTGACATTGTTTTAAAGTTAGAGATTGTAGAGGAATTTCAGCCAATAATTTTATAAGGTGCTGTCTCTCAGATGTAGTGGAAATAGATCTATTAGCAGTGGATAACTTGAAACTGAGAAAGTGAGATTCTGTACTGAGACCTGCAGAAGTTGTAAGCTGATTACATTGAATACTGATTTGATTTATAGAATAACTCCAAAGTTTGATAATAGACAATTTTGAATTATGGAAGGCTAATAATAGATTGTCAGCATGTGCCCAAACTAGAGAACAATGTTGTTTTATGGGAAGTAGTAAGCTATTTGTGAGGAGTTAAACAAGCCTATCAGGCCATTGTTAAAAAGAAGCTCCTGCCTCTATGGTCCATAAAAGTTGTTTTATTATGATCCTGGGGCTGAACAGACAAATCCTAGTAAGCATTTTTGAGATAAAACTGCAATAATACATGGTTGATTGGGGGTACATGTTTTCTAGCTACTGTAAGGAAGGACAGAAGGTACAAATTTAATAGGTCAGCATCTAGGAGTAAAATGAGAATAGTCTACAACTAGGCGAAGCTTTTGACCATTAGACTTTGGAACAAAGAGGGCCCTAGCAACAAAAGGTGATCTCCTAGTGGATGGTAAAATAATCTTTTTGTCAATATGAGCCTGAATAATAGTGTCTGTGTGAGAGAGTTTATTAGAATCAGAGATTTGCAGAGGTTTCTTAAATTGGTGTGGAGAGTAACATTGAAAGTTAATGTGTATATATTCATGAGCTGTTTAATATGAGAGGGCATGCCAGTAAAAGTTACAAGTAAATCTCAATCAATTTTGCTTATAGTAAAGGAATATTCAGTTTCAGAGATATGTGATAGAGACTGTGATGATTGTGAGGACCTAGTTGTGGTAAAAATGGCTGCAGAGGAGTCCATAGAAATATTAAGATTGGTTAGAATGATGAGGCAGTAAAAACTCTGCTAAAGCATTTGTGGAAAGCATGTCACAAGAAATAGAAGTGAGTTGATTTATCTGAGACTATTGTTGTTGTGAAAAATGACTATCATGTGGAAAACAGGAAGTGTCCCTAGCTTGAAAATCATAAAGAAGCCTAATTATGTATGTGGTGGTGTGATATCAACCATAGAAACATTGGGATTGATCAGAGAAGATTGAATAATAGTGATAGGTATTGACAAGGCAGTAGAAAAGGATTGTAAAATCTGTGAAATGAGAGCATCATCAAATTCTGTAATATGAGTGAGTGGGCTATTGGTTGCCACCACATCTTCCTCTTCCTGAGCATTGGTTTCTGATATTGTAATTGAATTTGTTGGTGTTGGCTGAATTACTGTTAAATTGGAAATTGTGGAACTGTTGTCATTGCTGTGGCATATGTGGGACTCCAATTGACTGTAATTGAGCATTGGAGGTATGACGGATTGTTGGTCCCCATCTGAAGTTGACAGCCACAAGTAAGATTTGAATTCATTTGGTGAGCCAGCCACAAGTAAGATTTGAATTCATTTGGTGAGCATGACATGTGAGTTGTCTGAAATAAGCTGGTAGTCAAGGACCTCCAATTCATATCTGTCTCAAGATGGTGTCCATGGGGAGGATAGAGCAGCAATGATCTGGTCAGATGCAATAGTAATTTGATTAGCAGTAAATAGTTCTGATGATAAAAGAGGCTGAGAAGATGAAGTGGAAGGCTGAGAATTCATTGTAACAGAGCCATGCTGATGTTGAGCTGTGTGGAGTGCATTGAGTTGTACTAGGCATTCAGATATTTTGTCCAAGATGTCTACAAATTTATCCTGTTGATTCATGGGAGCCATAGGCAGGGAACTCTGAGATTGAGAACAAAGGTGATAGCCAATGAGACCCAATACATCAAATTTTTCCATGTATTATTATTATATAAATTGGAAATATTACACTAGGCTACATACAATTCATTGTCTTTATCAATTTTACAGAGTTGTTGATAACAAACATATTACATCTGTATGTTATATTGCAAAGCAAAAATAACTTTAGAAGACGTTCAATATCATTTGAATTGAATTAATGTAACTTAATTACTTTAGAAAGCACATTATAGAGCCAATTTATTGTATTTTCATACTGCTTGATGTGTTCAACAATTTATTTATGAAGTTTGATGTCAACAAAAGTACATAAACTGGTTTTTAACATAAACTTCATTGAGGGTTGTTATGATCTCATAAGTAGGTATGTATAATTAATGGAATTCCTGAAGGTTTTCTTGTGGAGTCAGGCTATTTTAATTAGATAACATTTAGGTAAGGGCATAATGGGCTTAAGATGCCAACAAGGACAAACTACTAGGCCTATTTTTAGGTATGACCAGGCATGGGCACAAGCCCTACACTAGTTGATAATCATTAAACTACACTAAAGCCTATGAAAATATGAAGTGATTGTCTACAAGATATCTTGAAAATTATGCAACTTTTCATGCAAATCTGCACAAATGCAGTAATTGCAATATAATATATTTAAAATTTGTTTAAGAATAAAATTTCCACTTTATTATAAGTTTCTAACAAACACAACTTTGGTCTAGCAAACTGAAAAATTAATTAATTGCAAAAATGCTAAAATGGGGTGATTATATATTAACTTCAATGGGTAGAGGTTGGTTATGAATGAAAATGTTGGCATATATCCATGTGTGGAGGAAGGATATGCACAGTCTCATTGGCTATGGAACTACTTGAGTTTCAAATAATTTAAAATTACAACTATTGAAAATTTATATGCATTTACATCTTGTAGTGCTTCATATTTTATAGTATTGCCAATATGAACATTTACTTGTCAATTAGTGACAAAAAGTACTTAAACTAGTGTCAGAGGCAAAACTATCAGTGTTGGACAATTTGTGCAATATTTTAAATAATTCATTGTACCTCAATCTTGATACCACTGGAATGGTATGTTAAAGAAACACAAAATCTTTATTAGAAAGACAAATTGAGATGTTGCAAATGACATATGAATGACAACATATTCTTCTCAATTGAGTATAGCAATAATTAATTGTTAAGTTATAAATGTACCTTAAAGCAATATTAATACAAACTGGAATGTAATCAACAAGAAATAAAAATGGGTAACCTTAATAAGAAAATTTATAATGGCATTTCTTTAGGTTTAATTTTCTTTAGGAGATTCAGAACAGTCAAGCTCTGGTAAACATTAAGCATGAGAACAAAAATTTTCATTGAAATTCAAAAGTACAGCTTGTATATCAGGGCTTCTTTATTCTTTATTTTAAATAGAGCTCTAATAATATATGACTCTTTCTTAAGGTTATCTGTATCATGTTGGTTGAGTTTCTCCACTCTTCCTTAACCAATCTCCTGTTTACTTTTAACTTTTATTAGGATAGGGTATTGTAGCAGGAGGAGTAAGTTATTAATTTTTAGCACTGGTAAATCCATGCTTCAACTTGAAACCCTCAATAGATAGATTTGTATGATTGCTCACTGATTTCATGCCAATGCCACAATATAAATGAGCTTTGCAACTGAATATTTTAGCACAAAGCTTAGCACTACAACAACTGACCTTTGCAATGACCCACACAAAAACATTTCAATTTCAGATCAAATAACCCAATTGCTAGATGTAGTGTTAATAGTATATAATGCCCATTTCATTTTGATATTTGAATGTAGCTGATCTTGACTCATTTTGGATATGCACAGAAGTCATATTTGCAAGAAAACATTTTTAGGTTGAGGTTCTATAAAAAAACTATTTTATTGCAAAATGACTGGAGACCAACCCATAAACAGAGTCAATATTTCAAGTAGGTAATTATGACCACTGATCCAATAAGTTATTTTGTTAATTAATCTTGATTGCTTATGCTTAGCAAAATAAAATTATTGAAATTTTCTCATCAAATTTTGATGCATCATATGCTTAAAATATTGAATGCAAGTTTACAATTTATAGAAAAGGATGCTTACACAATTATACCTATACATGAAAATTTGCTAAGTTTGAATACATGCTAAAAAACTAAAATTATGGATGTTAAAATATTTATTTCTTTGGCATTATTATTGTCATAATATTTACATATCTACTGATGATGCTATTTGGGAAGTGCTTGAAGGAATTTGTCAAAAACCACAATAAATCCATTCAAGATGCTTGATGGCTTGATGCTGATGCCTGCATTTTTTAATTATAAAATTAGTTTTACTTATTCATTTATTTAATATCTTTATTATGAATGAGCTTGATAAAACAGAGTAAAATTGAGTGCTAAATTAGCAAATTGAGAAAGCACCTAAGACCTGAAATAAAATATTTCCATATGGATATATCTTTGACATACTAAGTACAATTTATTTTCATTTGCTGAAAGGCATGTAAAAAGAATATTTTAATGCAGATAAGATATTAATTGTATTATTGTTATACTTAGTTTAGCTAAAACATAAATTTAAGATTAGGTAGGCACTACATATTTTGCATTTGTATAATGGCATGATGATATTAATATATAGTGTTATTTAACATAATGCAGTAGAATTTGTCAATATAGTTTATAATAGATTTATTCAATTTTGAGGTTCCTTAAATATTGATTTACTTTCATATAACTTAGAAAACTTTGCGTTTGCTTGTCAAGCAATTCTTCTTATTCAGCTACATGCAATGGGTGTATTTGAAATTTCATGTTTGTTCCAACAAATCAATTCCTAATTTGTTTGGCTGCAAGTATAAATCCGAAAATTTATTTTGCTAAGTGAGTGTTACGAAAGTAGTTTTATATTAGATAATATGGAAAAATTTGATTTCAAATGTTGGGACATCATAAAGGCAGAATTCCAAATCACAAATGCACACTCAAAATGGATCTAGTGTTTTCATTACTTTTTATGTCTAAGCGTTGAGAAAGAATAATACATGTTTGATAATTTAATTCCGTGGTTTATCAAACGGCACTTAGTGATTACTTTCGTTAAAACAAAGGCATTCAATGCAAAATCAATCGTTTTATTTTGCGTAAGTCTACAGTGATTAATTACTGTGTAAAATGCCCTCGTATGCTGAAAAATAATCGCTTGTCGCCTGCTATTGAAATGTATGAATCCTATTTTATATGTTATATTTTATTGATGGCAATTTCTTTCCAAATATTTCGTTGGCACATAACATTGGAGTAATGCTTCAAAATTATAATATACTAATTTGTATTAATGGTTGTTTTAAGCAACATCGTTGATTTAATTCGTTATGTTTATATTGCTTATAAATATTCTCCACAAAGTATCCAGCGCATCTGCGCTGAAAGTGTGGTATGGGCGTACTTGTAGAATAGCGACACGCGGACTAAATAAACACTAATTTAGGGTCCAAAATACAATAAAATACTCAAAAAGTTTAAAAGATAATCGATATAGACCGATACCTTCTCATAATTCAGCATATTTGTAGCACGCGGTATATATTTAAGCAATATAGTATATAAAACTATAAATATAAAAATTATATTTTGTTATTTTTTAGTTAAAGATAATTATTTTTATATAACTTCGTGCTCCGCGTGTCGCTATTCTACAAGTTCGCCTGTGGTATGTATAAAGCATAATGTAAAATTTACTATTTTTCCTTACCGAAAAGTTAGCGCTGTTTATTATTTTATCTCTTTCTCTAATATAGATTTATGGAACACTTAGTTTTTCATGGAATTTGGGAAAAACTGATTCGATCAAGATGACTCCATTAAATAGCCATAAAATATGGTTTTTGTCATAGTGGATACATCAAACCTAACTAATTTTTTAATTCTTAATTTGTACAACTCTAGAACACACATTTTAGTTATTTTATAGTTTGTAGCTTTGTGCTTATTAAATCTGTCATTAGTTCATTATCATTAGAAACAGCTAAATCTAACCTGATGTAATACAGTTTTAATTGCGATTTGTTTGTAGATATGTATTTTCTATTCTTTGTTAATAGTTTTTAGAATTATTTTAGTCGATCTTGCATCTTCTGCTGTTAATACTGGTTATTGCTTTCTAATTTGTTTGCAGTTTACTGGTTTAGATTTTTTGAAGAGTCCTACTTGACATGTCTGAATACTGGTCCGTGATTAAAAAATACAAGATGGATGGACCACCACATGACTGGAACCAACTTTTCAATTTCAACTAGAACCTGGCCAAATTTGATTTTATGTGTGCTAATATTTTCCATTATTTTATAACGTATTTGCTATTATATATATCATAAATTGAAGTAGTACTGGAATATCTTCATCCAGTATTGATCAGCTGTATGCATACTTTCAGCACATTGGAATTTATGGAATAAATTGCACTCAACTGGATTACAACTGGATGTTAAATTTGAGCATGTCAATATTAATTGCCAAATTAAGAGAAATTGGTGTTTCTATCTCTACAATTCGTTGGCTTTTCTCTTTCGTATGTAATCGGACGCAACGGGTAAAATTCCCTGATGGAACTTTCTCATCATTTATGCAAATAAGAGCGGGTGTACTCCAGGGTACCAAATTAGATCCATGGCTTTATATATAGTTCATTAATAGTTTGCTAGCTGATTTCAATTACCATGTCAATTTTGTAGATGACACTACAGCATGACACCAACTACACCGGAGCTGCATTGAGGAAGCGAGTGTGATCGATCAAGTTCTAGACTGGGCTTCGAAACATGGAGTTGCTTTGAATGTTGATAAGACCAAGGAAATTACCATTTCCTTTTAAAACGTGTCTCTTCAACCTCTCTTCTTGGTATCGAATTACAATCAAACCTCAAGTGGGAACAAACATGTGAAAACATAGTAACGAAAGCCGAGTAAAGACCTCGTTCCATTCACGTTTTGAAACGCAGTGGAATCCCTTTTCAGGATATTATATCCGTTTACATAGCTGTCGTAAGATAGGTTTTAGAATATTGCGTTCCACTTTGGCACTTCTCGTTAACCAAAACGCAAGCCAAGCACATTGAGCGGTTCAGAAACTCACTCTCAAGTATCTTTACCCACAGCTCATGTACCGCGACGCTCTCTATGTTACCAACCTTAAATCACTTGACGAACGTAGGCTAGTCCAGTGCAACCGCCTGTGGAAACAAATACAATCGGACAATTACATACTTCACAATTTATTACCTCTGACTTCTATTTGTTTGTTTTAGTCGCCACTATTCAACCCTATGTTTGCGAGCGACTTATAATAAATCTCTCTCTAAAAATAAGTTACCACGCAGTTCATTATGTTGAGACCACACATTGTCATGCTATTCGTTCACATGGCTTTCATATGAAAAGGATTTTGAGGCATCGATATCAGCTCTTATTACAAGCTTTCCATGAAAGAAAACACAAATGTCTTCAATTTTTTAATTCAATTTTGTTTTCTGTGCTCTTAATACATTAATATTCTTTAAATTATATTTGCTCTAGTTTGTAGTAAATTATTAGGCTTCCACACATACATATCACATGTAAAATATGTATTTGTATGTGGAGATGTTTCATGCATTTGCATTTAGATTCTTAAGAATTTCTTTAGTAACCATTAAAATAGTTTGTGATGGTAAAATTTTAGTTTAAAATTTTATGAATATACAAATTCCTATCATTCCTTAAATACATGTCGACTCTTCGTTCGTGGTAACGGGCCTGTATAGAATATTAAAATATTTTAGCTTAATTTTATAACAATAGCCGTAAACTCTTTTCTTTATATAACCGCGGACATGATCGTACCCGCATTCTTATCAACGGTTTTAGATTTTTTCAATAATATGTATAATGAAAAGGTTCAATGAATATTATGGATAGTTCATTTAATTAACAGTTCTACATTGCGCTTACTACAGTCGTCTTTTATTCAAGTGTCAATAGTTGAGCTATCAATTTGCGAACTTTTCTGCATTCAAGTTTCAAATTCTTTTAAACGATATTAAATTTCAATGAAATTTGAAATCTTTTAAAATCATATAAAAATTTTTAAAACAAAAAATATATTTCCAGTAAATTATAACTAAGACACGCATTTTACAGTGGACTATTCTACCAGTGGACGTTTAAGGGATACTACTGTGGAGCTTTTGTATACATTAATTTGTGTATGCGTTATATATTGCACGTTTTAAATTTCTGAAACTTGACTCAACCACCATTGCTTAATTAATTATAGTGACCTACCCCAACACACATCTTTTCTAAATATTGGCACAATGTAACCCATGTGTTTAAGATACCAAGTCATTAGTAGCACCTCATGTTATGCAAGCAAAAAATTATTATAGTGATTAATTAAATTATAGACTGCACCCCCCCCAATCCCATTAAAAACCAAAAAAAATATGATCAAATACAATACATAATCACTCTATCCATTTACATCCCTATTAAGCACATCATATTCTCCCTATATTTGTGTATTACTTACATTTATCTATTATATTCGATTATTTTATGTTTGGATTGCATTTCAGCAAATGTTAAAACAATTTGAAATGACTTCATTTAAGTTCGGATTCACTTTCAAGAAGTTTAGGATATACAGAAATATATAATAATTCCTAAAATTTGATAATATCTTTGTCCATAAGACATGGCATTACCCAAATGGTAACGTTATGCTTTTCCCAAGCGACCCGGTTCGACTTGTTATATATTTCATGTTATCATGAATATAAATTTTGTTCCAATAATTTATGGCTTCATTTGAGTACAGTAAGAAATACAGTTTCATGTTTTGTATTTTTTTATCTCAAAATAATTTTTAAATACTAGAAATTTCGAGGAACTACTGAATTGGAGAGCTCACACAAAATATTTAGGTTTTATTGTAAAGCACTAAAAATTATGGAAACCTGAATACAAGGGGTTGAATGTAAATGATCGATTCTTGAGTAACAAAAATCGAAAGTTGAATACCCCAGATTGTATTAATAAAATTTCAAATTGATATAACACTTTGTGAATATTCGAAGTTTCAACTCAATCGAACTTAAATGCTTAGCAGATGTTTTATTGGCCAGGATTTCAATTTACATTTAAATCGAAATACAGTTTTGTTAATTTGAAATTATGTTGGATTGACATTGAAATTTCATATACTTGCCATAACTATATATTGATAAAATAATGTAGAATTTCTTTGCAATAATTAAAACCAAGATCAAATTGTGACAGCTTAAGTTGATAGTAGAAATCTCCGCTTTGTAATTCTTGTGTTTGCCTAACTCTTTTTAAAATGCACAGACAGAAGAATAATGAAATCATTGATTGACGTGTTGTTTAGTAAAATTATGAAACGTAGGGATTCAAACAAGTTACTGGTTAGGCTTTGGCCAAAACGCCAAGTATATTGAAATGTGATACATATTTCTAGATTGGCTAGACTAAATATCCACCACTGCAGATGCTGTAGTCTTTTGGGTTTTTGTCTTGTTGCGATAAGTCAGATTGATTACTTAGATCTGGGCGGTTCAAAGTTTTGTAATAACGATCCGAATTATGTTATTAGTTTACGCTTTTCGTGAAATTACCAATGATATACTAAAAACACCAGTTTTCCGAAAATTGCATATTAATTCGAAGCTAGTATATAAACGTTTAGTTTTATTATACAACAACTGAATATTTAT
>CABFPE010000613.1:388051-398579 GCA_900660155.1 Hofstenia miamia | reverse complement strand
GGATCAATGTCCTCTAGTAAGTGACTTGATAGCAATAAAGAATTTGCCGAAATTGGTATTATTTTTATTAAAGCTATGATTATTAACTGCTATGTTGATAGCCCAATTTATATTTACCTGAAAATTTCGTTTTGTAAATATTTATTATATTTTGTTTGATTTTTTTCTTGACGCTTTCAGAATTCTTGTTAAATCGGATAAATCGTTTATGTAAACATTAAACAGTAAGGGCCCCAAAATTGTTCGTTGTATACGATTATACAAATAACTAGAAATGAGACCTATACTGTCATTAGAAAAACCTAGATATTTAATTTTTTGTAGTAATATACTATGATCAAAATGTTTTATTGAATTCTATTAAAGTATTCTTCGTTGCTAAAGTTAATAGTTCTTTTGTTGCGATATCTTAATTAATTTTGAAGGTCTTAAAAAAAGGGTCAAGGCAAATCATCATGTCCAAATTCAAAAAAATTGATGTTTTTACTGAATTTGAAGATATAGCAACTTGTTTGATAACAATGATCAATTTAGTAATTACACTCATTCAATTCTAACAGGATTAATGCATAAATATGTAAACAATCCACAGAATATAAAATAAGATAAGATAAGATAAGATAAGAGAATCTTTATTAAGAGAAGGTAAAGCAATTAATACAAACTGATGGCTTCTCAAAATAGCGTCATTAAAAATAAAAATAAAACAAAATCATACTATTTACAAACCTATACATTGCTAAGAAGGCTAAGAATAAGTCTACATTCTAGTAATTGTGTAATTGCTATTATAGAATTTGTACCCTGTCCAAGATCTTCCTGAGATGAATTTTTGCTTAAGAATAAATCTTTTCACACTATTTCGGAATTCTTTCAGTTTTGTAATATGCTTAATTTCGTTAGGTAGATTATTCCATTGCCTTGTGGCTACGTTTAAAAATGAATTTTCTTTGACTTTACGTCTGAACCTAGTGACAACATATTTCTTAGACCGTCTATTGAAAGTTTTCTTGAATTCAGGGAGATTTATCTTATCATAAGGCGGAATTTCGTTAGCAGCTTTGAAAAATAATGTAGCAATATTGATTTGTATTAATTGTTGAGGAGAAGGACACGTTTCCAAAATATAATTTTTGGTGTTACTAGAATTTCTTTTGCAAACATTTAAAGCCCATTTATATTGCAGCTGAAGTTTATTTATCAATGATGTGCTCAAATTTGAAAATAGTACACTCCCGTAATTTAGGTGGCTCATAACAAATGCGTGGAATAGCTGAATTATTGCATGAGGAGGTAATAGGTCAGCAACCTGAGAAATAGTTCTTATGCCAGCAGCAATTTTTTTCTGTGTAGATTTAATGTGCTCGGAAAAAGAAAGTTTTGAGTCAATTATTATTCCTAAATATTTGAAAGTATCACTTGTAGAAATAATTGCATTTTTTATAGTCAAATTTTTATTTGTATGCAAGTTATTGTTGAAAAAGGGGTTCATTATACAAAATTGCGTTTTCTCGGCATTAATGCGTAATTTGTGCATAGCGAAATAATGGCTTAGTGACTGGCAGTTGGATTCCACTTTTTTTATTGCAACATCTAATGACTTGTTGGCGGAAAATATACAGGTATCGTCTGCATATTGTATAAGATTGCAATTAGTATAAAAGTTCATATCATTGACATAGATATTAAACAGAAGAGGTCCAAGAATGGTTCCTTGCGGAACACCTTTTTCAATATACAGCCAGTCTGAAAGTACTGAGTTGATTTTAACTCGTTGTTTCCTATTACTTAAGAAACTCGCAATTAAACTAGTACTATCGAGGGAGAATCCCATACGTTTTAGTTTTTTTATTAGTATGTCATGGTCGATTGAATCAAATGCCTTAGAGAGATCTAAGCATGCAATAGCAACATATTGTTGATCATCCAATGAATTTCGCCAGTTCTCTGTTGCCTGGATAAGTGCATCATTCGTTGAAAAACTTCTTCTAAATCCAAATTGGGTTGCAGAGAGCCGATTATGTTTTTTAATATGCTCGAACATTTGATTGAATATTAGTCTTTCAAAAACTTTACTTATTGGGGTCGTGATTGAAATAGGCCTATAATTTAGTGGGCATGTTTCATCATTTTTTTTGTAAAGCGGAGTAACATGTGCTTCTTTTAAGCAGTCTGGGAATGTTTTGGATTTAATGCATTCATTAAAAATGTAGTTAAGAGGAATATTAATTAAGTGTGCGATTTCCTTAAGTATCCATGTGGGAATATTTGACGGCCCACTGGATTTGCCGGATTTTAATTTATTTAAGGCTTTGAGCATTTCATAACTAGTCGTACATCTAAAGGTAAAATCGTGTGCATAAAGCTTTTCATTTTCAATATATTTTACATTATCCCCAGAATAGTTGCCCAAATTTACGAATGATTTGTTTAAAATATTGGAGATGTGATAAGGATCCTTCTGCAATTTGCCATAGTCGTCTGTTATAGCTATGATCTTATTGGTGACCCGTTTATTGCGATTTGTCAGATTATGAATAAAACTCCATTTAGATTTTTGGGATAGCATTCCATTATATTCTTTTTTTATGTACGTATTATACGCCTTACGATTTGCTATGTTACAGATGTTTCTAGCTCTCTTGTAGCGGTTAAAATTTACTTCACATTGGTTATTTAAGAAATTTTTATATGCTTGATTTTTCGCGCGAATGAGTGTTTTACAGTCGTCGGTAATCCACTCCTTAGAATTTTTTGAGTTATCTTTTGCTTTAGAGTTATTAGGATTTAATAAAACACGTTGTTCAGGGCAATATAAGTTGACATAATATTCAAGAATTTTTAAAAGCTTACTCATCATTGCATTGGGTTCGGTTGCTGTATAAACACATTGCCAGTTCTGATTTGAAAGTGCTAATTTTAGATTATTTAGATTATCCTTATTTCGAATACGGGTTGTAATCCATGTTTTCGATGTGTTTTCACTAGTCTTAGGTACACTGATTGATATTATGCAATGATCTGAGAAAGGGCATTCCGTTGAGTAAAATTTAAAATTAAAATCAGATATTTCGGATGTAATGATGTAGTCGATTATTGTCTGAGAGTTATGAGTAAGTCTAGTGGGAATTTTCGTGTTTGCAGACTTCAAATTATACGCATTTAGTAAAGAATCTAATTTTGATTTTTCAGAGCCGACAAGATAGTTAATATTCCAATCTCCGAGCAAGAGAACATCCTTATTTTCAGCACAAGCGATGGATAATTCAGTTTCCATTTGTTTGATAAATTCTGTCAAATACTTTTTTTTTTTTGATAAACAATTTAAAAAACTACGAGTTCTTACGAAAAATGACTTAAAAGCTGTCCCATATGATAAAGGTATTGGAATCGCAATAATGAAAAGAGATGACTATGAGAAAAAATTATTAAAATTTTTGAATCTGATGAATTTGAAAAAATGCAATTATACGCAAATGCAAACAATTCACATGCAATTTGCTTTGAAAATAGATTTAATGCAAAATTGTGAAGAATGGAAAAAGATATCTGAAACATTTTATTAGAATACAAAATCATTAGGAGGTTATGCTTCAAAGTTATATGATTTAGCAAAATTTCACAAGCCAGAATGTCCATTGCGACCGATTGCCAGCTCATGTGGAAGTATTAACAGAAGATTATTTGAAACCCTAAACGAAAGTTTATTACTATCAACATCAATGCTAAAAAACATTCTAATGCATCATAAAAGAAAACTAAAAGGTTATATGGTTTCATTTGATAAGTTTGTACACAAATGTACCATTGAAAAAATCAATTGAGCTCCTTAAAAATAAAAACCCAAAAATTTATAATCTGTAGTATAACACAACAAAAGAACTATTAACTTTAGCAACGAAGAATACTATGGTGGAATTCAATATACTATGAAGAATTGAATCGGATTCCTTCGAAAGGTCTAAGCAAACTACTGCTGCGTATTCATTATCATCTATCGTTTACCTCCATTTCTCAATAGCTTGTACTAAAATGTCCCTGGGAGTAATACCTTTGTGGAAGCCATGTTGTATTTTCGAGTAAATATCATGTTTGTAAAATTGCTCATTAATTTTATTAACATAAAAAGAATTCGTTCAAATACTTTACTGATTTGGGAGATGATTGAAATCGGTCTAAATTTAAGCGATAAGAGATTCTTTATTCAGATAAATGTTAACAATTAAGCAACTGATAATTTATCTGAATAGCGTCATTAAATTCACAGAACACATATACAATTCACATAAATTACAAAAGGAATCTTCCAAGCTATGGATAAATTCCTATAGTACTGTTTTAATAACTGATCGTTTTTCTTAATAGCGGCCTTATATTTGCCAATTTTAATTGGTCTGGAAAAAAGGAGAGTCTTATACAATTATTTAAAATGTAGCCTATTGGTTCAGCTATTAAGTCACCTGAAAATTTTAGGAACCATGTTGGTATTAGAGAGGGTCCACTGGATATATTTTTTAAGCATTGTATCGACCTTATTATTTCATATTTTGTTGCAAAACGAAAAGAGAAAAAGGTTAGAGTTCCTTTTGGTTTATTAAGGCAAAAAGGTACATTTATACCGTTGTAGTTTCCTAAATTTAGAGGGTTTACAAACTTTTAGAATATTCGAATAAGTAGCTAAAAGGCAGTGATCTGAGTATGGAAATTCAAAACGAAACATTTTCTGATATCATGAAATGGTCAATAAGCAATTTAAGCAATGATTGTGGAATAGTGAAGTATGCTGATGCTACATTATAATGAAATAGAAACATTAATCAGTAAATTAAAAACCAATCTCTCAACTGCTAAAATATTTTAATATGCACCATTTAACTTTAAATCAGTCTAAAACAGAATTCTTTGTTATGTTTCACTTTTATGAAGATAAATCAATAACACATTTTAAATTTTTCGGGGTCAAAAGTTAATCAAGTTGAAACCTTCAAATATTTTGGAGTAACAATCGATAGTAAATTAAGATATGAATTTAAAAAAGAACGCATCATTTATTTAACATGTTTTGGCATACCGCTGCCATTGTCAAAAAGTTTCCCACTATAAAATTTACAAAATATTCATTAAATTACATTTTTTATATTATTTTCGGAAAATTTAGTTGTATTTATATTAATATATAGTTATGTACATAATAGAGGTACATCATTATTAACATTTAGCCAATCTGAAAATCAGAGTTGAAAACAGGCGACATTGTTTCCCAAGCATGGCCCTGTCTATGCTGTTGAGCATAAGTCCAAGCAAGGCCAACTTAAATCACGGCCTGGTGATTTGCAGTACAAAAAACGAAAAGTAGCAATAAATACTCTTGCAAGTAAGGAATTGGTGCAAAATTTTGTCCAAATATGCAATACAAAGAATAACAAAAATTCCCATTCAATTTGTGATGTTGCAACCAGTGTTTTTGCTTGGCAAAAAAAGGGTTCAACAAACAATTAAAGGTTTTCACAGGCAAAGAAGTGAGCTAAATTTCTAGAAATATTTCACCTGAAAATAGAAAGGTTAGATCCACATTTCTGCTTGTGTAGATCTATATTTGCTGATTCTTATGACAGCAAATCATAAATTTTGTTTTGCAGAAAGATGATTGTTAATGGCCTCATTATATTTAAAGATGGTTCTTGCAGTTTTCAAGGAATCAAGGCGATACAAAAAGTGTATAGATGCGTACAATAGCTAATTCTTTGATTAGGTTACCTAAAATGATTTATTGCATCAAATCTTGGTTTGTGGCGAAGTGTGTTTGCGGTTTCATTTTTGTTAATTTTACTGCAAATTGCAGGCCGGGATTACAGTAGGCCTTTGTCCAAGTCAAAATGTTTGTACATTGGCCCAAATCCCAGCCCACGTTTACATCAAAATTTGAAAATCCGTTTATATTGTTGCATTGATTATAATTAAGTGATTGGGAAAATTACCTAAAACTTTGTGATAGCATAAAATTTTTAATATTAACATTAGCAGAGTCTTGGAGTCTTATTGTCAAGCAGGGTGTTAAACAATTGAGTGCACTATTACTTGTGGGTAACTTTCGAAGTGCAAAAAGTGATAAACTACTGCAATAATTGTACTTTTTTTCAATATTATTATATAATTGTAACAACTGGGCGAATAGATAGTTGGCTTCATTTTATTATATATCGAATATTCAAGATATAAATAAATATTTTGAAATGGTCATTTAATAAAATTCTACTAATTTCACTCGAAAATATGCAATCAAGTAAACTAACACCAAAATAGCAATTTGTCAAACATTGAGAAAAATATCTTTATAATTTAGGAATGAAGATTTTTACGTATGTGCTAATATGATTGAATTATTTACTCTATTTTTTCTACTGGGTTTTCGAAATATATCAACCAGCCCTTTCGTGACCAATGGGAATATTTTTCACGAACCGTTAACGATAATATTGCCTTATGCCTTCCATATAAAAAGAAGAAAGTCTTTCCGAATCATAAACCATGGGTAACGCCGTACACTCTCAAGCTTATAAAAAAACGCCAAAAGCTCGCATTTCCGGAAATTTCCGCTTATTTAAGACCCTGAGAAATAGCGTTAAACGCCACATTGAGGAATCGCGGACGATTTATTTTAACAACAAAATTGATGAGCTTAAGAAATCGAAACCCGGTACATGGTGGAAGAAAGTTAAGAATTTATGTGGAGTACACCCAACCGGAAATCCAAGAACTCTACCTGTAGATGGATGCCTTGCTGAAATAGACGAGGAACAGCTGGCCAACCTCATTAACACGCAACTCACTGAAATATCAGCTGATTATAGGACGTTATCTGACGTAGACTTTGTTACTATTCAGCAACCAGATGATCCCTCGTTACGAACTTCGGAATATGAGATATACCAACTGTTAAGTTCTCTCAACGTGAAAAAGTCATCTGGTCCAGAACATCTTGGCAATGAGATTCCGAACTGGATACTGCGAGAATACAGCTGTGAACTGGCGGTCGTATATCAGAGATTGGTGACTATTGGTCTAACCAATATTCGCACTAGTAAAGGGAGAAGCATAGCATGAGATGAAGGATTAAAGGATAAATTGAGCAGCCAAGATATTGGAAGGGCCAGTTCACACCACCTGAATTAATACTAGATGGAGTACACATAAACCAAATCCCATTGGCAAAACTTCTTGGAATAACCATCCAACGCAATCTAAAATGGAATGAGCACAACAAATGAGACGGTGACTAAATGTAGTAAGATGCTTCATTTCATCCATTTGTTAAAGCGGAATGGGTTACCAGTGAATGATTTATGCCAAATTTTCTTTGCGTTGATACCATCCACACTTGAATATTGTGCTCCTGTATGGCACCATACTCTCACAATGGCTCAACGTGACAAACTGGAAAGTATACAACGACGTGCTTTTCGCATTATCCTTCCTGGAGACTCATGAATATGCATGTGAGAAACTCAATTGCGATTCCCTGTTCAGTAGGCGCGAACATATCTTCCAGCGCCTATGGAAAGATATTGTTATGAACGTAAATCACCCACTGAGTTATTTGGTTCCACCCACTCATTCACTAGAATACGACTTACATGAACCAAGCCGCTTCGAAGTTCTCTCAAGAACAGCGCGAAAGCAGAAATCATTTACATATGCCGAAATCCAACGTTCCTTCATAATGAATTATAACTAACCGTTTTCATGTATTTATATCGTATGTTTTTATCCCTTTAGACTATTATTCAACCCAAGGATTGCGAGTTGTAATAAATTTTCTCCATTCTAAACGCAATAAGGAGTTTTCTGATAACCATAATGAATTACAGTTTCCCTCAATTTGAAAAACCTTCGGACTTTCAAAGACGCTCCTATTGCAGTTATTTTAGTGTACATATTTTTCAAGCATTACATTTTTTAACACTCATGAGGCACTTTCATAACAACAATTTGCAGATTTGACTTAGCAAAACTATAACAAATTCTTGTCTAAAAAATTTGTCGAAGAATAACTAAAGTTCTGTACCAAAATAGTGTCTAATTAATACCCATTTGATATTTTATGCCATTTTCTAGTTTTTTAAATATCAATATTTTGTAATAATATATGTATGAAGCATACTTAAACCCGCTCATTATTTAAACATTTCGTTTCATTAAAATGCTCATTAAAACGGTAAATTAATTGCAAAACCAACGTATTTCTACAACTAAGCAGTGAGGAATTAATTAAAATGCTCGGTGCAAGCTGTTACACGAAGGGCTTTGTGTCATTTGCCCTTTTAAAATAGAACATTGTTTTATTTCATAGGTTGTCCCCGAGCATGCAATTATACAATATTAGGATACTTTTGCAACACCAGATCAAAATTATTAATAAATAAGAGTCCATATCAGTTGAATTTTTTAAAATATACAGCGGCCTTTTTAAAAGAATAACAATACAATAGGTACACATGTAAATCGAATAAATAGAATTTACTTACTCCGGATAGTTTGCTAATTTCAATTTATTGCATAGTTAATAAATGTAATGATCTCAATTAATGTTAGATGTTTAGCATCGCCATTCTCTCAAATTTGTAATTTAGTTTACAATTTTATAAGTTTTTTAATTTGTTGACTTAGTTTTTTGTTTTCAATTCTACTTGGTTGGCACCCACAATATCCGATACAATTCTCATAACGGTGCATTTAATTTAATAAACTTAATTGGACTTATCTTAAAATTCGGAGGGTGATTTTAAGTCAAAATTTGCATTAGGTGTATACATTTATATGCGAATCTCTGTAATCGAACTATTGAAGGCTTCTAAAGCCAAAAGCTGATTTTCAACAATAAGAGATCTCAAAACTTGGCGAAGATCATCCATGATCCAAAAGATGCATTATTGCAGTTTTTCACACAAATCAAGATTCGGTTAAAATAGATTTGGTACCTTCATTTATCAGCAACATTGAACCAAAAAAAATTATTTGACGAACACTAAATTTAAACATTGCATCATTTTTATTTATATTTTGCTTTAATATACAAGTTCTAAGTTATTTGTATTAGGTTTTTATAAACAAAACTATGTCCCATCAACAAAATCAATTGCTGTCACTGACAATATAGATAAGTAATAAGTTATCAATTTATAATGTATATAGAGATAAAGGCTATCTTATAACAATATCTATTGCAATGTTTAAGATATCAGTTCTTAGTAAAACAAATTCCAGAAGCAGAAACTGATGAATTTCAAAGCGAAAATCTATAATTAAAAAAAAAATTAATGAAATTGCACAAGAATGAGGAAACTGCAAAACATCAAAATTATAAATAAAGCTAATTTAAGCAGCAAAATTAAATAATAAATAAATTGATTTTATAGGTTCTTCATGCTTTATTGTACGTACATTGACAATGAATTCTAGGTGAATTTGAATGAAGCATACAAAGTAATGGTAAAAAACATATATGAAATAGAGTACAATGAATCCGCTATAAACATTTTCTTTTAGGATGGAAATAAAATATTTATATTACAGATTTACTGACGTAGAAAGTTCAATGTTCTCTTAAACGAAATACTGTACAAAGGAAATCGCAAATGATTGCAATCACTGTGGTGAAGTAACGAAATCAGCGAGTCGAGGTGCGGTGTCACTCATTCTTCGCAAACCTAAATTTGAGAACACAACTCCATCGGTGGCATTGGTCTCGACAATGCGATGAGAATCAACGCTTTTCTTCCACTTCTGAGCGAAATCAATCGCATCAAATTCAACAGACGCATCTGGACTACTAACGACTCCCTAAAAAGTACATAATTGAAAATCAATTATATTAAATTATTGAACAGAAATAAAGACTTTCCGAGTCAGGACAGTCCTTCTATTCATTTCATTTAGTCAAAAAGTAAATTGATTGTTTTACTCTCTTTCAAATGTCATTGCAATTGTTGCCAATTTTAAAAAATAATTAACTGTAACTGCAAGTATTGCATTTATGTAATCATTATAAAGATAATCATTTTTAAATCTATGTGCAATTAAAATCATTGAGAAATAAAGGAGGTAGTGATGTGGCCTAAGATTCCAAAATTGATTAAACGACTAATAGGCATTTCGAGTTTACAGACACAAAGGGTATTTTAATACCCGTTTTGCTTACAATGCTAATATTTATTTATTCAACTAAAATTTGAAAATTGTTATTTTCAAATCTAATAGATAATAATTGATCTAACTTTTTTGAGGCGTAGTGCTGAAGAAGCTTTAGAAACCGGGTTTGCTTTCTCGTGTGATTCGGATGAAAACATAGATGCATTCGATATAGCTTAAAATTATGGGATTATCGATACAGACGAAGCTGAAAATGAAGAATCTTCACAAATGGTTGATATACAGGATTCATTCTAGATGAGAAAACGCATTTGGTTTGCTAGTTCAATCTAATGAAGAATCTTCACAAATGGTTGATATACAGGATTCATTTTAGATG
>CABFPE010000613.1:340730-361390 GCA_900660155.1 Hofstenia miamia | reverse complement strand
CTTAAGCAATTTTTGGTCAGAAGTTCCAAACTACAAGTTTTCAGCCCAGGTTCTCGATTATTTTAATGGCAGTCTTGTTATGAAAAGCGTGGGATTCGTGGAAAATTTTGGATTTGAAATGAGTATGTTATCGAAAGTCAAAGTCGAACATTCACAGTATCCAAATCAATGCGTGGTTTCAAAAATAGAAGAAAAGCCGATTAACTTGATTAACACCGGAAATCCAAATGCCGCGAAATATCACACAGCTTTGGCAAAAAATAAGGGCCTCCAAAAATCGAAAAAGGCATTGAAATACAGGAACCAAACTAAAATGGACTTTTATAAAGGCTTTAAAATTACATAGAGGAATACATGAGCAAATATATGTAATTTTCGAAGTAGCTCAACAAAGCGCCTCTGAGCCAAAAATTCCCATACACGGAGCGCCTCTCGGCTTTTACAAGTATTCAACTGAACTGCCTTAAAATAATATCTTACACTAAATGGAGCATACAAAATCATATTTTTAAATTATATCAATTATATGGATTTCTATACAGGACGCTACATAGCGCCTCTTATAAATATATTTTCGCAACAAAGCGCCTCTCAACCCTGGATTTTAACCATGATGAATAGGGTTGGCAAATTGTAGTAACCTACTAGTAACCGCGGCAACCCAATAAAATACGCTGATGTCCTACATATCCCATAATTATTGGGAAATTTGCCTTTCAAGTATGTGCCCAGTTAGTAGCTCATTGTATGCCTGCAAGAGTAAAGAAGTATTGTTTGATTGCATCCCACTACATAGTAATATTGACTCATGAACTCATAATGCACTTGAAAAGAAGTGTTATTACTAGGGGGTTATAATGTTGACCTAAAAAATTGCAAAGCTGCTCCAACGATCGCAAAAGTTGACTTTTTGTTGATCCAAAAAAGCAGCAGCAAAAACGTCTATTCAGATTTCGCAGATCCGAAACTCGGTTGGCACAACTGGAGCTCTACGTATAGGGTGGAGAAATTTAATCACGATCAATTTCAATGATATGCCTGGCATCTGATTTATTTAGCCTTGACAACATTATGTAGCTTTTGACACCAAAGAGATTGATAATAAACTTATTCATGCTTCTTTAATTGTCAACCTCTGGATAGTGGTTTTTTATCTTTAGTGCAGTGTTGTGAACCAAATATGAGAAGCACGTAATGTGAAATGGGCGCGGATAAAGCTGTTTCAGAGTTCCAATCGCATACTTCATATATGAAGCAGCAACAGAAAGCAATAAAACAATGTTATTTTCCTTGTATGTTGTAGTCTCATGCAATTCGATTGGCTTAGAAGAGTCATGCCGATTATGAATGACTGTAAATGGTCGTGTATTCTGTTGCCAGAAATTCAACAAAATTTTCTTTGTTGACCTAAAAATTTTTTCTGGGCTGGGGCTTCCCTAAAAGAACCCTCTATTTACACATTTTAGGCATTTTCTAAAAGTTGATTTTACTGACTTTTAACCGCACTAGTTATTACTAATCCCAGTAACCTGAAGAGGCAACCTCAAATTAGTTACTAGTAACATTACTAGTTACTAGTATATATACTAGTAAGTAGTAACCTCCCAAATCTAATGATGAAGCCTATGCCACTTTGACACTTAATTGCGGTTATTTAATTAATTAATTGTTTTCATGGAAGGCAAGAGAGCAAATAGACAAAATTTGTAAATGAGCCATGGAGCGTAGTAGGAATTAATTTTCTGAACTCTCCGAGCAAACAATTCTTCTCTCAAAATGGTTCGGATTTAGAATATTCGCTCAATACAGCAATTATTATGCCAGTTCTACTTCTTCAAGAATCAAAGCGAAATCAAAAGAATGCTTTGAGAATCATGAACTTAAGACGAAGGTTAGATCTCTGGAATGAAGGAGATATCCAAATCTGTCTTGAAAGAAGGTGCTGTGATTCAGAAACGACTCAATGGAAAGAAAAAGAAATCTCCAAGAGCAACCCATAAATTGTTGATGCCTTGAAAAAAGGGAAAATTGGAGTTGCAATATCTGTTTTGACACAGAATGGAAACACTGGATACATTCCTCTTGATGAGATCATCGGAGTCAACACAGTGAAGCGGAGTTTAATGTAAAACATTCAAAGGCCAGAAATTTGGATCCACACTCAATTGACCCGCCAGAATCAGATGATTTCCATCCCGTTTTATTTGATGGCAATGATGGTGGGCCATCATATGCATACTCAAATCATTTGAAAAGGGTGATTACAGAGCATTAAGAAGGATCTGATAATCTCTGTAATTAAACTGGTTCGGTAACAAAAAGAATGTGCCAATTCCACGACCAGTGATAATCTTCAGAAGCTGTAGATTGATACTTCTCGACAAAATCCTGGAATTCGCCCAATTGGACTTTGTGAAGTATTGAGAAGACTGGTTGAAATAACTGCTGTCACAGTACAATTAGTTGCAGGCCATGAAGCTTTTTGCGAGGCTGCAATTCACAGCATACTTGAAATGCAGGATGATTGTGAAGTCTCTTACTTATGGATGCTAAGAACACATTCAATGAGCTAAACAGAAAATCAGCCCTATTGAATATTGACTCAATTTGCGCCTCAATGGGAAAGGTAACAAAATTTCTACAGGGAACCAAATCTTCATATAGACGGAGAAGTGTTAAAATCAGAATAAGTTACAACTCAGGTTGACGCTTTGGCTATGCTGATCATAGGGAAAACAGATGTCCCGAATTGTATACAAGTTTGGATAGCTCTTCGCAAATGGCGGGATAAAATTTCCTTGATAGGTCCACGTTACGTATACTAACCAAATGCCTCCAAAACCAAGTTGTTGGTAAAAAAATCAGTTCTACATTTTGCGGAAATAATATTTACAACAGCTGACATACAAATCAGCACAGAAGGAACACGAATTCTTGTTTCAGTAGTAGGAAGCAAAGATTTCATTGCCAAATATGCAACAGATCAAGTATCAGAATGGTGCAAAGAACTACAAATCTTAATCAATATCGCAGAAACTGAACCTCAAGCCGCGTTATCTGGTGTGACTAGAGGGCTATCCAGCAAGTACACATTTCGAGCCCGAACAACACCTCAAATAAACGATCAGCTAAAACCAATTCTAGAAAAAAACGATACTTTTCCCTCAGCCATGTTTGGCAGCGATATAAACAACGAACTGCTAAAAGTGCTGAAGATGCCATGTCGTGAAGTGGACTTGGAATTGGCAAGAAATAGAAAGCGTTTGAACAGCACAAATACTATGGAAAAAATTAGAAGATAATTGAATGAAACTTAAAAAAGATCCATTCAACTTGCAGCAGAAAAAGGGCTTCATCTTGGCTGACGCTATTACCTGTGGATTCAGAAGGCTTCTGTTTATCAAAATCAAACTTTAGAGACGCATTTTGCCTTCGAAAGGTTTCTCCTGAGCATATACCATCAATGTGTATGCGGATTTGGTTTCACAGTTGACCATGCACATCATGTCCAAATGGTGGTTTCCCAATTGTGAGGCGTAATGAACTCCGTGATTTGTTCGCAACAGTTATGACAGAAGTCTGCCGTATCAATTAAACCTCAGATGCAACCTGTTGACAGATCGTTAAAATCTGGAAGTAATGCTCAAAGCAATGCTAGGCTTGATATCTCTGCCAGCAGAATATGGGTTGGTCGCTTTGAAAAATCCATGTTCGATGTGTGCGTATTCAACCGATTATGCAAATCGAACCAAGGTGATATTGAAGCCATCTACAGGAAACACGAACAGGAAAAGAAACACCAGTATGAATTCAGAGTAACTGAAATTGAAGGAGCTTCATTCTATCCTATTGTGATTGTAACAACTGGTGGTCAAGCTCCAGGATCCAGAGCATTGATAAAAGACTGGTCATACTGTTAGCTGATAAATTACCTAACCATCAGACTAATGTGGATCAGAAAAATGATCGGAATGGCAGTAACTAGAACTTTGATTACATGCATCAGAGGATCCTGTTCACATTGCAAGGCCTCCAATAAAGCGTGAGATCCATGTGCCATAGAATCGTCATCATCAATAACCAACTAAGTTAAGCTACAATGAAAATGATGAAAAACACAGACATTATGAAGAAAACTTTGAAATTTTCATCACATAATAGTTTACCAAATTAATCTAATTCAGAGATTTTCCGAACTATTTTGTAGAAATAATAATAGAATTCTATTCAGTCGAATATTTACGTCGATCGTTCTTAACAGTAGCTGATCTGTGAGTAACAGATGCACTATCTTTTAGAATATTTATTTTAAATTTTGTAGATTTTTAATTTTGATTTGTTAACAATCACATGATAATAAATTTATTTATTACTGTCAAATGTGTATATTATTAATGTTATGGAACTTAAAGCTTGCATTTCATAAACAATGCTTTTCTTCAATGAGCACTATCAATTGCACTTCTTTATCGATCAATCACATGCTTATTAATGAGTATGAATTCTGAGAGTGAATAATGCGCACTAGCGTTTATTTAAAAGCAATCCTTCCATTCCCACCGGAAGTAATAAATTTACAGCACAAGCTGCTCATTAAGAATTAATTCAACTTTGAAAACTTTGTTGACAGCAAAGTTTTTTTGCGTTCACACTTACAACTTTTGCTGACAACCTCATTTAAATTGGAAAAGGTATGAAGAAAGTTGTAAGTCTGAAGACTACATTAGGAATGAGGTTGTCAACGTTTCAAATACAATTTTGTCTGAAAATGGTCATGGCATAACATCTGCGAGGTGTAGCTCGTAGTTGTAATTAGTAAATCAATAGTTATTAGTCGTCATTTCGAATTCAATCAGCCACCGAGAACATCAGATCTCAGAACATTGGAGGTGGTTTTGGAATTTGTTAAACACAAAAATCATAGATGGATGAGCCATGGCTTTCTTAAGTAAGCCATGGATGAGCTCATTGCAAAACTTCGTGCTATGATTAAATATATTCCAGTGTTCAATTTTGTAAATTCAGTTTCGAACATTCCGTCGCGCTTGTAAGCGCTCAGTCAGAATTGAACACTTCCCTTTCACTGGATATAAATAAGCACAGTACATACCATTTTGTTATTCAAAATAAAATACAAAGGAGGAAAATTCAAATAAATATGAATTTCATAATTCTCATGTGATTTGAAATGGTAACAAACGGAAAATCAGAAATTACCTGAAAATGTTCTGATATTTGGAAAGCTAATTCACGTGTAGGTGTCAAGATCAGTGCTGCGTTCTTTTGGGGTTTATCTAAAAGACTTTGAAGAATTGGCAAGGCAAATGCACCAGTTTTTCCTGACCCGGTTTCTGCGAGACCAATAATATCACGACCGTTAATTGCACTAGGAATAGTTTCTTTTTGTATTGGGGTTGGAGAAGGCCAGTTCACCGATGCACAAGCCTCACATATCTGGGGAACCAGACCAAGCGATTTGAACGTAATGCCTTCATCTTCTACACAAATAAATAAATTAACATCTAATAAAATATGTTTGAAATAATGCTAAATATATAAGTTCAAATTAAACGATGTTATGCAACAATTTCTCAAACCAATATACCAAATTAAATTGTGACTACAATATAAAATAGCAGAGGAGATAACAAGCGAAAACCACACGAAATTCTACGAAGCTTGTTGGCAAACGCAAAATTTAGCTCAGCACAAAAATAGCAGTTTTTAAAATATAAATTATTATAAATAACCTGCTAATTAAGTAAAACAAAGTTATATCAATGCACACACTAAAAATGAGAAAATAATACGTACCTTTATCTGAATTAGATTGATCACTCATATCTAAAACTATAAACACAAATGTCAATGCGGGAATATATATATATATATATATATATTCGCCGTTTGTAATCAATGCCGCATTTATATTTGTCATTTATAATCCTTCTCTCATATATACGCCGTTTGTAACAATATTCGTCGTTTGTAACCAAATTTTTTTATATTAATGATGTTGCAATTTTAACAGTTTCTTAATCATATGCATTACATTAATGCCTATTCCATTTACTAGACCTAATGCCTTCCATTGTTAATTAATTTCTTGGCTACATCAAACTCGAAAATCTTGAACTTCAAAAACCATATAATATTGTTAAGACATAGTATTCTAAGTATTATACCATATCCCATAAATCTCTAAAGGAATATAGGATCAAGACGGTATAGTGGGAAATTTCAAAATAAAAACAATGTAGTCCATACCCTATACATCTTTAAAGGACTTTAGTAGATGTCGTTTTTAATTAGGGAGCTAATGAACTAGGTGCGAAGTCGATCCAAGAATTTTTGGTTAGATATTACAAACGACGAATATTTGTGAAAACCTCAAGGCGATTCGTCGTTTGTAACATACATTTTTTTCAGAATACGTCGTTTGTAAAGAAGTTTCACCATTAGTATGTTACAAACGGTGAATATATATATATATATGTGTATATATGCATTAGCTAAAAGTTGTTATTTCACATACAGAATTTCTTCACATTAAATTTCCCTTCAAAGATATCAGTTTTACTAATAACAATATAATATAATGTCGTCACTCCCAGTCAATTTTTTACAACTGCACGTGTATTGCGCTCACATTTTCTGTACAAAATACATGTAATGATTGTCGAACCTATGAGTTTTTATAGCACTTATTCCTAGGGCAACCCAAAGGGCTGAAAGGGAAGATTTTGCAGAAAGGCAGAATCTGAGCAAAGGGGCAGAATATTTAAATTGAATTAATAAACGGCCGATTATGGACAGAAAGCTTACAGAGTTTAAATAAAGAGCCGAATTAAGAGGTGAATGTATCTACTTCACTATGTAAACATTGCGGTTTTGTGTTAGTCATTACTAGTACAGCTACCAGTTATTATTATTGCATTCAGAAAATGGGAAGGACGTCACTTACAAATACGGAAAAGACTGAAACGCATTGCCGCAAGGACCCTCGAGAATTTGAACACCGTGAACGTTCGCTTTATTGCAAGCTTTGTAAAGTTCCTCTTTCGTATGACAAGGTTACACGAATAAATGCCTATCAGGCAAATGCAACTCATACCAGAAAAATGGAGATTTTAGACTTCTTCTATATATTTTAATCGTGATTCACGGGCCAGTCGTTTTGTTGAAGCCTTCCTCAAATCAAATATTCCTCTTCATAAATTGAGAGCACCAGCATTGACGTATGCGGTACGTCTCCTCCTTCTGAGACTGCATGTCGGAATGCAGTCAACGACGTTTATGAAAAACAATTTGATGAAAACTGAATTTTGCTGTAGGGACGTTGCCGTACAATGCGACGAAACTGAGGTAAATGATCGCAAATGTTCATGTACTAGTTGGAGAGGCAGAGAAACCACCATACCTGATAACGTCAACAGTTATTGAAAGAGCGGATGCTGCAACTATTTGCAATGTTGTTGACGACACTTTACGTAAACTGGATATCAAAAGACAACTTTTTACATTTTATGACGGACGCAGCAGCTTACATGAAAGCAGGGGGAAGAAGTCTCAAAACATTTTACCCGAAAATGCAGCACACAACGTGTTTGGCACATCTAGCTCACAACACGGCAGAGCAAATCAGAGCACGGTATCCGGATGTAGATGCATTGATTGCTATTTTGAAGGCAGCGGACATCAAAAATCGTGGTATACGAGATGAGTTTACCACGAAAAATATCACAATCCCGCCCCAACCAAGTCTTACTAGATGGGATACGTGGATTGAGGCAAGTTGCTACTACGCCCAAAACTCGGGAGGTTGTGAAGGAAAATTGTTGACACTTGAACTGGAAGCCTACTCGTACAACGTGCAAAGGAAACTATTTCGCAGCCGACTTTGTTTCAGTGTCTCATCGAATTGCAACAATACAAAAAACTCCCGGATTATCTTAACTTGCTGGAGCACGCCTAATCAACAATAAAATCTTGCTTATAAAAAATTCCTTTCTGAAATAGACGAAGATGATCCAGTGAAGGAATATCTGAGAAAACGACTTGACGACAGTTTAGACCTCATAGCAATAATCGAAGGAAGGGTCGACACCTGTCCTTTGCAAATAAACAAGCTCCTAAACTATCTGGGGTCTTCGGCGAACGTTGAGCGAATTTTTAGCAAACTTAAAAAGGTGCTAAACAGCGACAGAAATTTCTTGCCAGAAAATGTGCAGTACTATATTTATATTTTCTGTAACATTAGTGTTTAAAATCATGTGAAAAAAATTGAATTTTGCTTTGTAATTTGTTATATGAGGGCAGAATATAGGCAGAAATCTCAATTTTATGGAACTTGACAAAGTCTCTTTTCTATCCTGCTTCTCGCCCGGTTCTCTTCAAGACTCTTATTCCTCCCTGCGTTCTCTTCATTCCAAGCCTGAGCTCCCCAATTTGAGATGGAACCTTCTTTCTGCTCACTCTGACCTGGAGAAAGCTGATCTGTTCAACGCGTATTTTGCCTCTAACTTCTCTGTACCTGTCTCCATGTGCCCTGGTCCGCCTGCTGCCGCCCCGCTAATCCGATTTTGTGATATGGTCTTCAGCGCTCATGATATTTCTCTCATGCTTAAATCTTGCAAGTTGTCTGGTCCTTGTTATCCTGACGGTGTTCCTTCCTTTGTAATTCATGAAACCTCCTCCACGCTTTCTATCCATTTAAAGCATCTTTACTCCTTCATTTGCTCCACTAAGCGCTATCCCGCCTGTTGGAAGACATCTTGGATTTCTCCGCTGTTAAAATCTAATCAGCTTCCCTCCTCGCAGGTCACGTCCTACCGCCCAATAGCTATTCTATCTCGACTGTCTATCATCTTTGAACGCCTTGTTTTTCGTTATGTATTCCCAAAAATTCGTCACCTCATCTCTTCCTCTCAGCATGGCAACCTTCCTGGTCGCTCTACGATTACTAACCTGCTCACTCTGATCGAAAACTGCTACTTTCACTCTGATAGTAATTATCCTGGTCGTATTATTTTTCTTGATATCTCAAAAGCGTTTGATCGCCTCCCTCATTCCATTCTGCTTGACAAGTTACGTTTATTTGGTTTTGATGTGGATTTCATCGAACTGTTCCAGTCTTACCTGACCAATCGCCACCAGTGTGTCAAAATCAACTCGTCTATCTCTTCTCCTGTCCCCGTTACTAGTGGTGCCCCTCAAGGCTCAGTGTTTGCTGTTCTTTTCTTCCTCGTTGCCATTAACGACCTCCCTCATTCTGTTCTCAACTCGTCTTGCCTGCTGTATGTCGACGACACTGCGATTTTTGATTTTGGTTGGTCTTTTGCTTCAAACATTTTTTCTGATCTTGAGCACTTGACTATTTGGTCCTCTGTCAACCGTCTTGATTTTAGCACTACCAAGACATGTGGTATTTCCTTTTCTGTGGCCCCCCTTCTGATTTGCCTCTACCTGTGAACTTTGCGCCTCATCACACTCATCTTGGAGTTCAACTTGCTGCAAACTTAAATTGGACTGGACATGTGTCTTTGCGTCTCCGCAAAGCTAATTCCTCGCTATTTGCCCTTTTCCGTAATGTTCCTTTTAATACCTCGTCCGCTGTGAAGCTCTCTTTGTTCAAGTCCATTCCTCGCGCCATTCTTCTCTACGCGTCTCCTTGTTGGTGGCCTTCTCGTGCTTTGTTCCACTCCATGGAACGTTTCCAGAAACGCGCTTTCAAATGGATTTCCTCTTTGGACTATAAAGACGCTCTGCTGAAATTCTCCACTCTCCCGCTGTCACTCTACTTCCATGCCTGTGATCTCCTTCTGTTCAATCGACTACTGACTCGCAAATTGGATCTTGATCCTTTTGATTTCATTAAGTTCTGTAATTCCTGCTGCACTTGCTCTGATGATGTTGTCACTTTCTCCATTCGTCGTACAAAGAAACATCGCACCCTTCACTCGTTTTTCAATCGTGCTTGTACTGCTGCTAATTACATCTTGACTCGCAACCCTCCAACAGCGATTGATTTGTTTTCCCCGCCACCGAGCTTCAAGAAATCTTTGATGGCTTTCCTCTTTGCTGAGCCTTCTCCGACTTCGCCTACTCTTCCATTTGCTCCTATTTCATCTCCTGTGACTGTCCTCGCTGCCGTAAAACTTGACTTGTGTTTATTTTCTGGTTGTGTATACCTTAGCGGCTAAATAAAGTCATTGATTATGATTATTATTATTATGGATAGCATAGGGGAACCACTGGCTAATGGAGCATTTTTGCAGGCGTAGAGTGTCAAAACCCATCAAATCTATCGTACGATGTAATAAACAATTAATACTGTGCGTTCATCAAATTTTGAAAATTGACAAAATTTTTCAGATTATAGCACAATGGTTGTTGAAGGATTTAAGAAAATACTTTTAATGCAATATTAAAGCATTAAATATCGAAACAAAGAGCGCTTTTGGGTAAGCGTACGAAATTTGCACTAAGTTAACAATTACCTCTATATTGTCTCAAACCCAGAAAATATGCAAATAGATTTTCACATCAATAGAAAACACATTATTTTCTTTTTATTAAATATTAAAAATGCATAATTTTCGAATAGAAGTGCGCATTTTTTGTTAATAGTTATAACAAATATTTTTCAAAATCACATATGGGCTAATTACTGATACATCGAAATGTCAAACCAATAAATGTAAAATTCACGAAACGCTTAATAAATTATTAAAAACTTCAAAAATTTGTATTAATAAAATTCCATTGACGTAATTTTAGATAAACAAAATTAAATTGTTCAATAAATTTAGTGTTGGTGACCAAATATTTTGTTATCAAATTATTTTCATTTACTCAGTGTTTAGTAAGTTCCTGACTTCCATATTATTAGTTTAGTAAAGCGAATTTAAGATATTATCATGGGGTTATCCGACATGGAAGTTCATCGCCAGATTCAGCAAATGGTTGCATTTATTAAAAAAGATGCAGAAGATAAATGTGAGGAATTAAGAAATAAAGCTAATGCCGATTATAATCTCGAGAAAAATCGCATGATCCAAGCCGCTAAATCTAAGCTAGAAACAGATAAGGAGAAGAAAAAGAAACAAATTGATCTTCAAAGGAAAATCCATGTGTCAACTCAAACTAATCGTTGCCGCTTAAGTGTTTTAGAACGAAGAGAGGAGCACATTAAAGACGTTGTCGAATTGACTAGTAAAAAGTTAGCGAATTTTGCAGAAGATAGGAATGTGTACTTAAAAATTTTGCGAGGATTGATAACTCAATGTTTATTTCAATTGCTAGAAGAAAACGTGACACTTCGCTGTCGCCAGAAAGATGTAGATTTAGTAAACAGTGTCTTGAAAGACGCTGTGGAAAAGTACCGTGCTGATACCAAAAGGCAAGTCCATGTTACCATTTCTAAAGACTATTTAGGAATTGATCAACTTGGAGTTGAGGTTACCGCACAAAATGGCACTATAAAAGTTGTCAACACTCTTTCCAGTCGTCTTGATACCATAATTCAGCAAAAGATGCCTGATATCAGGGCACATCTATTTGCGGAATGATTTTTATCTGTACATAATGCATCTAACGTAGAGATATTTATTGTTTTATGGAAATATGGAATTTTTGCATTTTATTTATATGTATAGATGGCGTAATTCTATTAGTTTTATTAGAGAACTATTATCAATTTGTATAAAATTGATATTAATATATTTTTGAATAAGTGTTATTTATTATTATGTAAATCTTATTAAATTAAATCTATTATAAATACTAATATATATATATATATATATATATATATACACAAATATATCTCGCTCTTTGTTTAACCCTGAACATATATCTCGCTTTTTGTTGCAATTTCATATATATCTTGCTCTTCGTAGCTTTTTCACATATCTCAGCTTTTGTAAATTGTTACAAAAAAATTACTCCCAAAAATGGACTTTTTAATGATTTATTCATTATTTGAATGTTAATCTTGCTTGATACTCTAAAGTTGCCTAAACTATGTTATTTAATAGTAACAACATAGTTTAGGCCATGCGACAATTAGCAAATGAGTTAAATTTGTTTTAATCTTCGTTTAAGTTGTAAATGGATTGATTTCAGGCAAGGGCTCAATCCAACAGCCCTAACCCGGCATGGCTAAGATCATTACAAAAAATGTTTTATATAAAAAATTGAAGCATAATTAATAGTGAAATGAAAAACATTTGACATCAATTGCGCAACTATAACTAAATCGGATTTGTTTATTGATGTATAATTCTAATTAATAACAATTAATATCAAGGTAAGAGAAAGTATGTATATTAATACAAATTTAAAAAAATCTGGGACCATGGCACATAAATTGCAGAATGGGTCAGACTTATTTGGTCGCTTAATTTCTATTTTTTCGGTTGCAAATTGGAGTCCTATACTTGTCAAGAATTTATTAATTTTTTTACTTAATTACTCGTTCACTGCCGTAAAATAAAACAAAACCATTGTTTAACGGACAAAAATGATTAAAGAAAGTTTAATCTATTTATGAAAATTTAATTTAGAAATATGTATAAGAATATTATTTAACGTTTTCTTATAGGTAGTTTTTCGGTGGATGAAATGTCTAGTTGATTTTCTATCTGACAAAAACCGTTTCACTTCCTTTATTGCATAATGAAAGATCAATATCCATCATAGCTTTAACTAAATTTGCATCAAATTCGACATCTCTAAAACTAGGAGTTTTTAAATGCACAAAAAGTTAATATATATTAGTAAATGCACTGTACAAAAAGATGATATATATGTATTTTTAAAAAAATTATTTCATTCTTAAATTTTGCCCACATTTGTTTTAGCACACAAAAGATGTAACGAGCATAAAAATTAAAAAAATTGTATTTTTACCAACTTACTAAAGTTTCAGCTTTTTGTACTGTGGCAAAATTTGAAAATGTCAGCTTTTTGTACACCAATTTTCGAAGGTTTCATAGTGCAAAACGCTGCATAATAATAATGACTTTTTAGCCGCTGAAGGCAGATAACACAAAAACATAACATGTCAAGTTTTACGGCAGCGAGGACAGTCACAGGAGATAAAGTAGAAGCAAATTGAAGAGTAGGCGACGTTGCAGAAGGGCAAGACATCAAAGAAATCATAAATATATATATATATATATACACTTGTTTTTTCATTGCTTTTGAACAACTATGCACATTCGGTGACTAATTTCCAAATTCTACTAAATATAAATGGAGTCATTTATCAGCATTTTTCCTAGAAGCTGGTGTTACATATTCACTGTCAACAACTGCTTGAGAATGACATTTTTGAGAAAAATTTAATCGGTTAGTTTTTTATGAAATATTTTGATCTCGCATTTTTTGTGAATTTTGCATATATGTTTTTCAATTGCGTTCTGTATTTATCTAGACTAAGGTTTACTCTAGTGTTTACGCAATCAACTTTCTGCCAATATATCCTAGAAATTAAAGATCACCATATGTGAAAACCCATTAATATTTTAATTTTTACATCATCTTAAATATGCTGCAAATATTCAATACAATATATTTAGGCAGAAATCTCGAAAAAAATGTTTTAGCAATTCATAAACACCATTGGCATTTCATAACCTTAATAACATGAGTTTGTTGCTGTTTTATAACAATTTGTATGTTAACATTCATTTGTATTTTATAGGTCCCATATCTTCTAAGAATACCAAAACCTCTATTGTGTGACATTTGAAGAAGTCATTCGTTAATTTTACCCCACAACCTTGGTAAAATGTGCAGCATTCCGGGAAAAATTTCCGAAGACAGTGATCTTTTTTATTTCCCAGTGAATCTAAATTATATTTACAATTTAATAACTGAAAGTAAATAGATAACATGTATAAACAAATGCTTTTGATTTATTCCTTTGTATGACGAAAAAGCAATAAATTGACAATAATCTCATATATATATACAGCATAAATATACATTAAATGCACATTTTGTTTTATTCAAATAACTCTTGTTAGTGTTCCATTCAATGTTAATCAATCACCACAAAATCAGTAAAGTTCATAATTTTTTCTTGTACTGCAGCATGTTTTCTCAAAAAATTTACAAATGAAGCTACTCTAGACCCAGAAACTTTTTCAAAAATAAATAAAGTTGAAGGAACTGAGTTTGAGGTAATAATTTCTGTACAACCGTGTATAAAATTAGTTTAGTAAAGTTATATGAAACTTAAAATTATGAAAATAGATTTTGCATTCAGATGAAAGTAAGTAATCCTTCCAAGGCTTTTATGGAAATTTTTACTCGTAAATTTTACGGCGTGAAACTGCGTTGGTGAATTTTACTTCAAACTACTATATTCTCCAGAGACACATTTATCATATATGATACATTTTTATATCATGTCCTGTTCACTTAATTAATTTCAATTTTCAATTATATATTTAGTCATACGCTATAAAGGTTTACAATCAGACGTGCAAGGTAATTAAAATTAAAGAAAGCAATGGGTAGAGATCAAATACCCACGATCTTGTATAAAAACGCTTCACCTTTTTGGCAGATTCCCTATCATGATATTAAAGAATAGATTAGACTACGAATTGCTTCACATAAATGGCAAAATGCTGATTTAGTGCCTCTACCAAAATCATTTCTTATCAACGACTACCAATGTGATGATTTGAATGCCTGAAAGGGGGTAGAAGCAGATTATATAACGATAGCACTGATTGTGTTTTCAGCATAATTATTACTTTTTTAGTATTTTTTTGTAGTTTGTAGTTAAGCTTTCTTTAAAATATATGCGTTCATAATAATATATAAAACAAAGTGTCCCTTCAAAATGTACTCACCCCAGGAGGGCATGAAGAGGTAATTTGAATCATTGATGATTCAGTTTTCAAAAAATTATATGTAATAAAAATATAAAGAAAATTATTCAAAAATGGTATATAGCGAATATTTGATTACAAGTGGTTTTCATGGCTAGAATCTCCTCCTGTTCAATCGTTTACTGACTCCCATACTGGACCTTGATATATTCGATTTTATATCATTCTCGAATTTTCACTCTACTCTCTCTCTCTCTGATGTTGTCACGTTCTCTGCTCATAATCTCAAGAAGTATCACATCCTTCACTCTTTTTGTAATCGCGCTTTTCCTCCCCTTCGAGTTCCAGAAATATCTGCTGTCTTTTCTCTTCACTGATTTGTTCTCTCGTTTCACTTTCTCATTCTTCTGCTCCTACTTCATCTCTTGAGAGTGTCCTTGTTGCCGAAAAACTGGATATTTATTCATTTGTACTTAACGCCTTCGCCGAGTTTTTATTAAATATAATTATCATTATTATTCTTGATACTTGATAAAAAATTGTTGTGTTATTGAATTAACTATGAAGTCCGAACTCTAATAGGCAGCTTTTTAAGTAATAGACAAAGAGTAAAGATAAATAATACATTTTCAAATATATAAACGCAAAGGTTTACCACAAGGAACGGAACTGTAATGGACCCCATATTGTTTACATTGTGTATTTATGACGTGGCTGACTACATTAGAGATGCAGATGATACATGCGTCATAAATAGGAATGCAAGTCCAGTTATAGCAAGAAAAACATTTTAAAATATCATTCAAACCATAAAACAATATTTTGATGAGAATAAACTTTCAAGGAATAGGGAAAAGAAACAATTTTTTATACTTAGTCCAAATCATATATAAGAAGTCGCCAGCACAATATCTTTAAAGATCATGAAGTAAGTTATTTAGTCGTGTAAATTAAAAATGACTTAAGTTTCAGCTGCTTTATGAAACATAAATTAGCAGTTTGGCAACTGGTATGCACTGTTTAAGGCTTGTAAGAAAAGTGACCAGTGATATTGAGTCATTTCACATATGCATGCATACTACTAAATGGGCTATGTATAGCAGAGCTTGAAAGGTTAAACAGAAGTTTTAACTGGTCGATCACAGCATTATTTTTCATCAGCAAACAAAAATATGAACAAGAAACTGCAAGAACTCCAGTACTACCGTCAAAGAATTAAATTCAATATGCAAGCGTTGTAGAAACTAAACTATACATTAGAAATCATATCCGTACAAGAAATGCATAAGCACCTGTCAAAAGTTCCACATAGCAAAAGTCATACAGAACAATTTCATGCACTGCTTGGAACAGACGTCCTTAGGGAGTTGTAAGTGGAAGATCACTAAATGTTTTCAAAATTGAGTTAAAAAAATTCTACTTGCACATCAAAAAATCTTGGGTAGCTCAAAAATATTATGCACATTACAAAATATATTGGTGTAGTTTATAATTTTATTTCTTTAGTGTCTATTTTAATCAATTTTTAAATTTAACGTGTTGTAGTTTAGTTAATATTAATTGTACGTTATTTGTATACGAGGGGAGTTTAAAAAATACGCGGAATTCTTCAAGTACATGAAAACTTACTAGTTTAAACCTGTTTAACCTTGTTGCAGTGAAATACTGTTAGCTCTACTGTATTGTACTCGCTTGCATTCATTCTGCGACTAGCAAGGACGGCGGACGGTTCTTGTGAATAATTGGTGAATTTCGTCCCATGGAACGAAAAGATTTTGAAATAAGAACCAACATCAAGTTTCTCGTAAGACTTGGTTGGAAAGGAACGGACATCATTCAAGCTTTGGAGACAGTTTACAGAGACCATACTCCCAAGAAAACTTGTGTCTACAAATGGATTGGAAGATTTAAAGAAGGCAGGGAAGCTGTTGAAGATGAAGAAGGCCGTGGAAGACCAACAACCTCAAGAAATATGAAAATGTTGATTCTGTTAGGAGGAACGAATTGAAGCAAATGAAGACTCGTTTTTCGGACGAATTCTTACTGGGATGAAACATGGGTTTACCAGTATGATCCTGAAACCAAACAACAGTCCAAACAGTGGCTTCCTCGTGGTTCAGCAGGTCCAATCAAATTCAAGTCTGAGAGGTCTGTGAACAAGGTGATGGCTACTGTTTTCTGGGACCAGGAAGGCGTTGTTCTAGTTGATTTCTTACAAGGTCGGAAAACTGTCACGGCATCGTATTACGTTGACGTTTTGAAAAAGCTAAGGACACAAGTCGCTAAAAAACGCCCAGGAAAGTTTCATCGTGGAATCCTCTTCCATCATGACAATGCTCCGGCTCATTCTGCAAGGATTACGAAGGAAATTTTGAGGGAATTCCGATGGGAATTGTTGCCCCACCCCCCTTACAGCCCTGATCTAGCTCCATCTGACTTATTCCTATTCCCAAAGCTTAAAGAACACCTGAAAGGAGTCCGTTTTAACACCACTGATGAAGCAAAACATGCAGCAAGAACTTGGCTTCAAAATCAGCCTGTAGATTTGTTCAAGAGATGGCATAATGGGATGGAAACACCGCTTACAGAAGTGCATCGATCGCGACGGCAGTTATGTTGAGAAATAAGTTCATTGTACATATAAACTAGTAAAAAATTGAACAATTCCGCTTATTTTTTGAATTCCCCTCGTATATATTTTTGTAAATTATTTGTATACATATAAATACTCACTATGAATTGCAAAATTGTATATGTGCAGAAATTAACTTAATAAAGCTATTGAAAAGTTATTATCATCACATTTATAAATCCTAAATTTTCAACAGCAAATTTTCACTTGAATTTGTTAATTTACTGCATAATAAGTCTCTTATGTTTAGAAACAAATTGTTATGTTGTACTATATTAAACGTAACACTCTTTTCTTGGTTTGTTGCATATGGAAAGTTGAAAATTTTCAGTTCAAAAAAATTGTTCAAAATTATTAATATAACGCAAGGAACTCTTATCAGGACATAGTTTATCAATTTCAAATCTTTTGCAATTATTAGGATTGATTGNACTGGGGATGAAACATGGGTTTACCAGTATGATCCTGAAACCAAACAACAGTCCAAACAGTGGCTTCCTAGTGGTTCAGCAGGTCCAATCAAATTCAAGTCTGAGAGGTCTGTGAACAAGGTGATGGCTACTGTTTTCTGGGACCAGGAAGGCGTTGTTCTAGTTGATTTCTTATAAAGTCGGAAAACTGTCACGGCATCGTATTACGTTGACGTTTTGAAAAAGCTAAGGACACAAGTCGCTAAAAAATGCCCAGGAAAGTTTCATCGTGGAATCCTCTTCCATCATGACAATGCTCCAGCTCATTCTGCAAGGATTATGAAGGAAATTCCTATTCCCAAAGCTTAAAGAACACCTGAAAGGAGTCCGTTTTAACACCACTGATGAAGCAAAACATGCAGCAAGAACTTGGCTTCAAAATCAGCCTGTAGATTTGTTCAAGAGATGGCATAATGGGATGGAAACACCGCTTACAGAAGTGCATCGATCGCGACGGCAGTTATGTTGAGAAATAAGTTCATTGTACATATAAACTAGTAAAAAATTGAACAATTCCGCTTATTTTTTGAATTCCCCTCGTATATATTTTTGTAAATTATTTGTATACATATAAATACTCACTATGAATTGCAAAATTGTATATGTGCAGAAATTAACTTAATAAAGCTATTGAAAAGTTATTATCATCACATTTATAAATCCTAAATTTTCAACAGCAAATTTTCACTTGAATTTGTTAATTTACTGCATAATAAGTCTCTTATGTTTAGAAACAAATTGTTATGTTGTACTATATTAAACGTAACACTCTTTTCTTGGTTTGTTGCATATGGAAAGTTGAAAATTTTCAGTTCAAAAAAATTGTTCAAAATTATTAATATAACGCAAGGAACTCTTATCAGGACATAGTTTATCAATTTCAAATCTTTTGCAATTATTAGGATTGATTGATAGATAAGAATATCTGCATGTGAGATAATTGTATGGTCCCTACATTCTTGCATCTACATAAACAATGAGCATTGATTTGATTTACAACAGAAAAGATCACTTTTTTAGATTAATTTAATTATCTCGGGTGGTTAGACGTGCAATTCTTTCAAATGTGATTGATCACTTTTGAACCAATCACTAGTCTAACCGTGGCCTTTACTAAATTTCCACTACATTTCTTGACCGTTAGAGGGCTTATAAACGCTTAAATAAATTTCCTCTAATTTGGCACTATTAATAGTCTACGCAGTGTACGCTTTTGAAGCAGTTTTGTAAACGCCGCGTTATTTGTGTCAGTTTTTGTTTTAAGCAGCGCTCTATCAACAAATGGTTTTAATTAAAGCTTATCTTCAAAATGCAAAGGAAACAGAACACCGGCGCTTTGAATTTGCTCTTTATCATCCAGGCCGTGATTATGAAAGGTTTGTATGTGAAGTACTAGAGATGTTCCCGCTGTTAAAATACGAAGATTTTTCGATGATGTGGAGAGATTCAGAAGATGATGAATACGTTACTTTCTCAAGTCAAAAAGAGATGTATTATGCATTTAAGCATAATTCTCCAACAATTCTGAAGGTTTACATACATATAAAGCCCAGAGAAACATCAGAAACTTTTTATGAAGAAATATTCCATTCTGAATCTATTTGTTCCCAATGCAAAATGGAACCAATTATAGGTAGTCGCTACATTTGCATGGTATGCCCTAAGCTTCAATGGTGTACACGATGCAAGTTAGTGAATATGCACGAGCATGCCATCTACAGATATTCATTTTCTTCTAAATAATAAACTACATGAAGTTGCTTATCAAAATAATACTTTTGGTTATTAATATTATTGAATGCCATGCATTATCACATTAAGTCTAAAACTAGTGCTGTTTGCTTCAATATACCCAAACCGGATTGCTTCTTCTTAACCGGATCCTTAAAAATTAAGTCTTACTTTGTTACATACATTTAAAAATTGTTCAAAATTATTAATATAACGCAAGGAACTCTTATCAGGACATAGTTTATCAATTTCAAATCTTTTGCAATTATTAGGATTGATTGATAGATAAGAATATCTGCATGTGAGATAATTGTATGGTCCCTACATTCTTGCATCTACATAAACAATGAGCATTGATTTGATTTACAACAGAAAAGATCACTTTTTTAGATTAATTTAATTATCTCGGGTGGTTAGACGTGCAATTCTTTCAAATGTGATTGATCACTTTTGAACCAATCACTAGTCTAACCGTGGCCTTTATTAAATTTCCACTACATTTCTTGACCGTTAGAGGGCTTATAAACGCTTAAATAAATTTCCTCTAATTTGGCACTATTAATAGTCTACGCAGTGTACGCTTTTGAAGCAGTTTTGTAAACGCCGCGTTATTTGTGTCAGTTTTTGTTTTAAGCAGCGCTCTATCAACAAATGGTTTTAATTAAAGCTTATCTTCAAAATGCAAAGGAAACAGAACACCGGCGCTTTGAATTTGCTCTTTATCATCCAGGCCGTGATTATGAAAGGTTTGTATGTGAAGTACTAGAGATGTTCCCGCTGTTAAAATACGAAGATTTTTCGATGATGTGGAGAGATTCAGAAGATGATGAATACGTTACTTTCTCAAGTCAAAAAGAGATGTATTATGCATTTAAGCATAATTCTCCAACAATTCTGAAGGTTTACATACATATAAAGCCCAGAGAAACATCAGAAACTTTTTATGAAGAAATATTCCATTCTGAATCTATTTGTTCC
>CABFPE010000613.1:301533-318579 GCA_900660155.1 Hofstenia miamia | reverse complement strand
CGCAACAAGACAAGAGAGAAACTAAAATAAAAAAATCTACAGACACACACACAAAATCAGAGATAAGGTATACACATTTACACCCATTAAAACAACTGACATAAGCCAAGTAAGAAAACTAAAAATGGTATGTCAGGGCCATACACAATCAAAAAATTACTAAACAACTATGAATACCTATTAAGTAATACTAGGACCCTACACTTTCAATATTTAAAAAGGGCAGTAACAGACATTGAAGGAGCAACCCTGGACAATGAAGCAGAATTTAAATTATTAAAAAATCAAGGTGAAAACACATACCAAATGGATGAACTGGACAGCCTACAAGAGGAGGAATTTCAAGAGGAGTTCCAACACGACATTAGCAACAATGACATACCACCCAGAACTAGGTCCCAAAGGGCTGCAAAACAAAACATTAACTATAACCCTGAAACATGGGACCTAAATATAATAACTCAGTTTAAGAATATCAAACAACAAGATGAGCAACAAATCACCAAAGAGAAGAGCAACGCAGTGTATATCAAACCCCAGGAGATGAGTGAAAAGAGTGAACCTCACCAAACCCAGGGACATGGAAAACATTAGCAAAGAGGAAGAAGAAACACTAAGTACTCACCATTGCTGATTAGAGAGGGCACAGTGATGAACAGCAACAAACCTTTGACACTGCTAAGTACTCACCACTGTCAATTAAAGGGCATGGTGATGAACAGCAGAGCGCCTAATGAATTGAGTAGTCCGCACCACCAACTAAAGGGCATGCCAACAAAAGGTAGAAAAAACAACTTTCCTTTGAGTACTCCACACTGCTGATTAAAGGGCACATGGATGAAAGAATCATCACAGGAAGGTGTAAGTGGCACTCTTGCTGCAGCTGGTCAAATGTGAATGGATACTTTAGAAGGAAACCAAGAAAAAGGAGACCAACTAGAGCCCATAAGCAGTGGTTCTGAAATGGAATGTGAACCAAGCACCAGCACAAGAAGACCACTCACAGTCACTCAAGATATGCTACATGCCCCCTTGGAGTGAACCTACTCTACCTCAGAGTGAACTTACTCTACATCAGAACAAACAACATGATCAATTGAAAGAAGCAAACAAATGTCAACAATCAATGGCAAAAAACTACATCCATACTTCATTGCTAAAACAAAGATGAAATACAATGCATATGAGAAGTTATCACCAGAAACCTGGAGCCACATATGACGACAAACAAAAATGGATAAAATTAATCTGCCACTGTACTAGACAAGGAGAATCAGCCTATGATAAATACAATAATCGGTTACCCAGAATGAATGAACAAAACTGTAGAACAACCATACTTCAGAAGCACAGTGCACACAGTATTTAACAAAAACTTCACACTATTTGAAACCCAAAACATAATGAAAAACAAACACAAGATAGCAGAGATTGATCAAATAAACATTGACAAAGACAACCTAACAATAATCTACATCACAAAGGACAAAGAACACACTAACAAATTTGAAAAACAACTACAAAAAACACTGCACATAGCTGAAATCACTGGAACTCAAATCGTAATGGTAATGTTAACAACAAAAGAGAACCTACCAGAATTCCTACACACCATGTGCATGCAAGTATAAAACGTCTTTATCAGAGAATGCCATGCAAATGAAACAACAATCTCAGAACTCATAAAACTTGATCTCCAACTTGATCATTGGGCTGAAGTCTACAGAATAATGATCAAATCATGGATAGCAATCAAATTATACCAACAAGCAAAAACAGTAGAACTAACATCCACAAACAACAACCTCGAAAAAATCACCAGCTGCACATAAAATGCAGCCTCAACCAACGCCAAGAACCTCTCAAAGAAATCAAACATACATGGAAAGAAAGGAAAATTAGCAAGACAACAGAGGAACAATGACCAATCATTAACATCAAAGCCCCCACATGAAAATACCATAAATCAATAGAGGCCACACTTCTAGAAATAAACAAGTCATATGAGTTAAACACAAAGAAAGACTTCAAACATTACCTATTCAAAGAAACCAATGCACCTGAAATATGGTACCACACAACAATCTGGCTCCTGTCAATATATCTAACAGAAAACAAAAACCTACATCTACCAATATCAAGACGAACAAGAATGCAACTAACAAAAACAAAATACCATGAAATCACCTTCTTGCCAATCAACACAATGACCAAAAACTGGCTACTGAAAAGACTTACTGAAAAATTAGCATTGCCAGACAAAGGAGAAAAACCATCGAGAAAAACATACTATGCATCATCACAAAAGAAAACCCTATATGCAAAATAATGATGGTTATGATAGCAAAAAAAACAGGCATCTGCCCAAATGAGATCTCTCTATTAAACAAACCTATGAGAAAATATATCTGGGGAGCAACCTCTGAAACAAAACTCCTACAAGTAGAGGAACAACTGTGGCTCACAACTAAGAAACTCACAAAAAGAAAAATATGCAGCACCATCGACATACTCCAACAAATACAAGCAAACAACATAGAGCACATCACATCACAAGAAACCAAGAGATTCAAATGGGAAACACCCAAATGCTCATTTATGAAAATTATCAAAAAAGCAGAAGAGATGTTGAAAGCCAGAATAAGCAGACCAGTAGAGGTTCTAGAAATGATGACAAAAACACAAGCAGAAATGATGCACAAAGACGAACTCCTAACATCAACCCACATTATTTTATTGCCAAAAACGCAAGACAGGATAGATGCCATTAACATGGAAAAGTGGGGAAACCTAAGTCCAGCCAGTAACATCAAATGAATAGACACAGAAGACGAGCAGTATCTAATCGAGATAAAAATCATGAGAGAACATGAAATGGAAATAACAACCCATAACTACCAACCCACAAAGGAAAACCACACCATCGCGACCATGAAAGTAATGTTCACTGAAGCATTCACAAGGACAGAAATCAACGAACTCTTAAAACCTTACAACCAATTAGCAATTGACGTAGAGTGCATAACATCAAAAATCAAAATCTCCCCAAACACAACAATAAACCTAAGAACGTGAGGACTCACACAAAAATTCAGGGAAAAGATAATAGAAGCAAAGATGAATTATCCCGCAATTATCAGATTGGCAACAGTGCCCAAAGCCACAGGAAATTACCCAAAAATCAAATGAAACATCAAAACCAAAATGTTTAAATGTACCCCACTGAAGACTATTTCGATCCCAATGCTACTACCAAGATGGCGCCTTACCAAAAGACCAAAAAGTCGCAAAATGCTACCTTCATGAGTTTAAAACATATGTAAACATAAAAGAAAAAGCAAAGCACATTATAAGCTCTGATGCTTACAAGAAGACAAATGCAATCATGTTGTCAGAAAACAACAAAGAATGAATCAACATCAAAGAGCAAGTAATACCATAGAATCTATATGCAGACGGAAAACCAATCCACAAACAACTAGAAGAAATGCACAACAAAATAGAAAAGAGATCCTTGCAGATGGTGATATTATTCTTGGGAATCAACGAATTAGTCTGGTTAGACATCTGGAACAATCAATATTGATTCTACGATGTAAGCAAATGGATAGAAATAATAACCATGATAAGGATGGATAAAAACAACCCCGCCCAAATAAACAAAGATGACATTCAGAACAACATAAGCTTCTTCTACAATGACATTCAAAATACAAACAGCCTTCTGTCAGTATTCAAATTCTTCTACCCCAACACCAATCTGAAAGAAGAGCTAGCACACACAAGTTGTGCTGACACACTAATGACACTAATGATCAGCCTAAAAGGGCTAGAATTATACAAAAAGTTCTACCCATTATTCACCAAAAAACCACAATAACAGATTCATTCCTCACAACAACTACCATAAGATACACAGACACAGTTGCAACAGAGAAAGAAGCAGAAACAACCTGGGAAGATACCAAAGTGGAAACTCTGATCAAACAGGCAGATATATTAGTGCACGGAAACAGAGCAATGCTCAAATCAATGCAAGCAGAGGGAGGCGTGTAGCATAATCTCCAACAAAAAGATTTGATTTAACAAAAAATCAAAAGGAAAAGAAAACATAAATCTCAAATAAGACACTTGAATCATTTTATTAGAAATNTTGCCAAAACTGTAAAAGCAAATATTGGTCGGAACTCTTTTGACAAAATGCATGTGGACATTAAGCTCAGCATTCATTTTAGCTTAACAACCTGTTCATGCAGAAGATAATTGTGTGGACATCAAAAATTGGTTAGTGACTGGTACTTGCTTGATTGGTAAACATATTTTATATAAACATATTTTATATAAATACAACCCAAGTGCTGTAAAATTGATGGAAATTTACCATTTAGTGGTTTACTTTTACTTCATCAGTGTATTTAATTATTAAACGATGTGAAGCTAAGCAAGCTTTGTGTGTGGTGATAGAAGGCTGTGTGTGAGATGATACTTAGATGGATTTCAGCCTCTATAATTACAATGCAATTAGGTTATGGCTAGGTGTAGGAAGGTTTTTCTCTATTGCTTAGCTCACCTCTGATCACTTGTGTGACATATGGTAATAAATGCTTGAAAGGTGAGAAGCCACCATAAGGATGATTGTGATATTTATTATTAACATTATTTTAGATCCAAATTATTGACTTATAAGAGATGATAAGAGACTGTCTTGCTTATATTTTAATTGCATGTAGGTTAGGAGCTGCCATAGTTTGTAGAAGCCTTTTTAGTTAGTTTGCAGCTAGTGTTTTGTCAGTTGTATATGTCAGCCCTTATTGTGATATCTGTTTATATTTTAATTAGATGTAGGAAACTGCCTTGAATATATATATTAGCTATTTTTTAGCTATGCAGTGGCAGTTAGTATCAGGTTGCAAATCTAATACATTCACACATTAAATCTGCCAATTGAGAATGAGAACTAAGTTGAGTAGTGGCTGGTATTTATTTCACCATAAGTAAGGAAGTAAGGCACACATAACAAAACTCTTTCAATATATATATATTGTACACTACAAGGATTTAAGCTTTTAAAAAAGTAGTGCCGTTTGTTATTGTGCCAAAACTTCTTTACTTTTATGCTAGTCGAAAAGGATTAATATAATACATGATCATTTTTGATTATATTCATTTGTAGGTTATTTAATATTCTTATTATTCGACAGTTTGGGGTGCTTTTTGCACCCCAAGCATAATAATAACACTGACAATTTTATGTGTGTCTAGCATCAGTTTTCTATATTATAGTATTAAATATACAAAACAACATTTCTGTGGTATTTCTTGTAAATGTATTTATCAATTCCCACAATTGTGATTTTTGATGCATGTGCATGAATTTCTATCACATGATTGTCTATGAAACACTAATATGCTTCATACATAACTTTTTTTGTGGAATCTTGCCATTCATGAAAATTCACATGTATTAAAATGAGAATTGCATCTTACAAGTTTTGCATACTTCCATTCAACAAAAGTGTGCGGCTTTGTATCTGTGATTCTGCATCAAATCTGCAAATGAAAGTCTTTGATATCCCAACTTTATACATCATTATTTGACCTCCAAAACATAGTTTCCTTATCAGTTAATTTGTGTGCACATTACATGGAAAAACACTAATAATTTGTTTTTAGTAGCATGATATTGTCCCTATGGCACTATATTGTCAAATCCTAGTACTATGTTTATAATCACTCCATACGTCATCTGGTGGTCATCCTAACTTTATTTCTTGGCGTTGAAACGGGAAAAATCTTTCAACTAGTAAAAAATAAACAAAGACGAACTGTTTACATTGTAGTTTACTAAGCAAGGGACATCAAATTCAAATTAAACCATTAAGTAAATTGATCTACATACATGTACATTTAATAGTTCCATGGCTGTGAACTTTGTATCATGAATTGCAAGTAATTGAAACCTTTGATATTTTGTTTAAATATGTTTGTTCACAATTGACAATTTAGAAATTTATTTTTTCCCTAGAACCATCTTAAGCCTATTTGTTTTGGATGGACGCTACTGCGTTGAAGTTAAATATTGGGGTGTGATATAGTTGAAATTAACTAGGAAAACTAATATTAGCTGTTCAAAAAAGTATTAAAATTTTTTTGTTATATATAATATGGCTTGTAGCACACATTTTGCATTTTTACCAAGTCAATCTTCATGAATTTGATTGTTACCTTGTTTGTGTAGGCAAAGACCAAATCGCCTATCTTATGGGGGTTTCCCATATACATTTTTGTTAAAGTTTCATTCTTGTCTCAATATCAATCTCTTCATGTTTCTACACATAGTCTCATGGCTCTTCAATATGTTAACATATTCATTGTCAATGACTTTGTGATAATTCATGTATTGCATCAATAATGGGGTTGACTCCTCTCTACTGAACATTGCCTTGAATGGGGTGATTCCTGTTGTCTAGTGTACTACTGTATTGTAAAAGTAATATCACCTCCATTACATGCCACCATTGACTGCCTCCCACTCTGGATGTTACCACTCTTATCAGTATGATGAGTGTCTGGCTTAATCATTCTTCAGAAATGGTTCAATGGAGAAGACTGCTTGAAAAGGATAAGCCACCTACCTACATGAAATTTTTTTTTCTTCTTAAACACCAGAAGACTCTTATTTAACACAAGCAGAGAGGCAAACACACCACAAACCAACCCCTGCACCAGCTCAATCACACCACTATACCAGAATTCATGACAAAAGGAAATAAGAAGAACCAAAAACAAGTTCCTGCAATGCAAGACACCTCAACTGAATCGCCTGAAACCCCAGAGGCTGCTGAGCCACCAACGCAGTGCACTCCAACCACTCCTACAACTGATGTGGAGATGCAAACAATCCCTATGGAGCAACCACCTGACTCACTTGAAATACTGAGTACCCTCTGCCAGAATAAAAATACAGAAATAGCCCTCAGGGAGGAGATGCAACTCCTCAAAGACTGTTTCAAAGAAACAGAAAATGAGAGAAGACAAACCATACTGGAGCTCAAATTAGACATGAGCAAATGCCTCAACAAACAGGAAAACCTGTTCCAAATACAAGTCAACACCCTAACCCAAAGACTATCAGACACAAACTTACAAATCAAAGAACAAAACACAAGATGGGAAAAACTATACTCAGACCTTGAAAAGGAAAACAATCAACTCAGATGAGAGAATGAAATACAACAGTTCAAAATCAATCACCTAAAGGACAAGGTGAGACTAAACAAATTGTCTCAGGAAAATGAAGAAATGGAGCCCAGGAAAAATCAAATACAAACCCATGAAATACTTATTGCAGAAGATCCTGAAAATGAGCTAACAGCACCATGAAGGGGCACTTGAGCCAAACCAAGCACAACAATTGAAACAGATAAATTAAACCCTGAAGAGGAATATGAGGAACTCACTCAAGAAGTCACCAAATGAGTGACAAAGCAAATAAAATTAGACATGCTGAAAAAACCAAAATTTGAAACACAAAACTTCCCAAATTCAACTCTGAAGAGACTACACCCTGCAAAGCACAGCTAAAAACCTTTACAGAGAAAATCAACTCATACTCCCCCACCTTCAAAGAATGGCTACAACTATTCAAGCTGACAATGAAGGAACCCAGAGACAACCAAACTGCCACAGCAGCACATCTACCACTATACTTATCCAGAGCAGAGTATCAACATTACTTGATATTAGATACCAAACTAAAACAAACTACAAAGCACTCACTGGAGACTTCCTCAAATACTATTGAAATGAGAGCCTTAAGAACCAGTACAGATTAATCTTAAACTCAATGAAGATGAAAAAATATGACGACATATGCAATTACATGTTGCAAGTACAAGACTTGTCATGCTTAGCTCAAGTAGAGGACATTTCTCTAAATATGACCTCTTCTCCCTGGAGAAGGTCAAACAACAATTCAAAATCAAATGTGATGTCAATGACAGCCTAGAAGCAATGATATGAAAAGCAGTAGACATACAAGTCATGCTAGAAAACAACTCAAGAATAAGTGAAAAAGCTTCATGGAACAAACTGAACATAAAAACAACTAGATCCAATGAAACCAAAAAAGGAGAAAAAATTATAAAAATCAAAACCAACAATGGCCAAACAAAGAAACTCAAAGAAAAAAACATATGTTGTTTCAACTGTGGCCTAAAAGGCCATCACAAAGACAAATGCAAAAAACAGATAAACATAATCAAGGATGGTAATGCTATTATGATGACAAAGACCTTTTTGAAACTGAAGATGAAACAAATTCGGAAATCAAATAAGAGGAAACTACCAAAGTATCAGAAAACTATTAGGAGCACCATCTTGAAAAAACCAAGCACCACTATTAATCCTAACCAATATAAAAAACATAAACACAATTGCAGTTGTGATGAATGGCATGATGGCAAAGACAACTATAGACACAGGTGCAGTAAAATCAAAATTAACAGACAAATGCACAACAAGACTAGGATACAAAAGAAATAATCTCAAAAAACCCCTCACCAGACTAATTAATGCCTTGGGTGAGTACATCAATACAAAAGGCACACTAGAAAAAACCCAATTGAGAATTGCCAACAACTCCTTCAAACAAGATCTAATAGTTGTCAACACTCACAACAATCTATTACCTTACAAAGTCATACTAGGAGACGACTTCCTATCCAAAAACAAATGCATCATCAACTACAGCAACAAACCAATAAAAGTAGAAGAAGAAATTGAAATCCAAGAGGAAGAAGAAAACAGAAAAATACTATTTGAACTCACAGAAGACATAAAGCTATAACCATACCACTGGAAGATGCACACAATCAAAACAGAAGAAAAAATCACAGCAGAAATAATGCTTCACAAACAAACAGGAATAAATACAAAACAGATATCAATGGTATCAAGCATATGCTTTATTAAAAATACCAATACTAAATTCAACAAACAGAAACATAAACACCAACTGCTCTAAAGTAAGGATCTATGGACAATACATCACAACAAACATCAGAAGTATTTGGAAACCCCTAAAAGAAAACAATGGAGTAAGTAATCTGCAATGCTGACTAAAGGGTGTGCAGATGAACATGCAAAGTAATCCACACCACTGACTAAAGGGCACATGGATGAACACCATTGGAGCAAGTAATCCCCACAGCTGACTAAAGGGCATGATGATGAATGCTGAAGAGGAAGAACAAATACCTGAAATAAAAGAAGAAGACTACAAACACCTACAAAAAGATGAAAGAAAAAGACTACAATAACTACTAATAAAACACAACACAATTTTCAACTTTGGTGAAATTAGTGTGGGCAAAGCAGTTGGAGAAACTCACAAAATCATTACCATGACAGACAAACCAATTAAACTACCCGTGTGAAGAGTGCCTGAACAAATAAAAGACAAATACAACAAAATCCTAAATGAACTCATATACAACAAAATAATATGTCCAAGTGAAAGTCCCTATGCATCACCCACAGTGTTCATGAAACAAGGAACAAAACATAGATTGTGCATAGACTTCCAGAAACTTAATGAAATCACAAAAAGGATTCATACCCACTACTGAGAATAGAAGACATGCTCTATGAGGCAAGCAAACACAAATATTTCACTGTATTAGACCTCTGTAAAGCATATTGGCAGGTGCAAATGGAACTTGAAGACATTGAGAAAACAGCATTCATAATACCATACAGACTTTATGAATGGATCTATATGGCTTTCAGACTGTCCAATGCACCAGCCACATTCCAATGATACATAACTAAAGTACTCAAAAACAAACAACATACCATCAAAGACAGGATAAACACATATATAAATGACATCATAATAACCAGCAATACAATAGAAGAACATCTAAACAAACTTGATAGAATGCTAAACATACTCAGAATAGAAAGAAACAAATGTGACATTCTTAAAGAAGAGGTGACATTCCTGGGAAGGATTATTTCAAAAGGACAGATAAGCATAAAAACAATGCAAGAGACAAATCATCAATCATATCACAATGGATTGAGTACTTAAATGAATTCTCCATCAAACACAGAAAAGGCAAACTACACAGTAATGCAGACTTCTGGAGGTCACTCCCCCAATACCAGAGAGACCTCAAAAAGAAAGATGGCGGAAAAACTCAATTCCAATTCTTACCACATAGCAAATACAAACAACTCCCAGAGATTAATGTGGACAAAAAAGGACAAGCAATAGCTCTGATAATGCTAGAAGAAGAAATTACAGAGAAAGAAATAATAGAAAAACAAAACAAAGACATCATACTGAAAGAAATAATAGCAAACATAAAAAACAAAGAACTTCAACTTACAAAAACAGCAAAAAATTATTACAGAAGATATAATTGGAAACTAAACAAGAATGGCCTCTTATACACAACAGGGAAAACAAATAGAATAGCAATACCAGAGTATTACAAGAAAGAGATGGTACAAAAAATCCATGAATGAGGCCACCTTGGCATAACACAAACAGAGATGACATTCAACTCCAAATATATCACCACCATGATAAGAAAAACAACCAATGACATCATAAATAAATGTATGACTTGCCTCCTCAACAGCAAACAACACTTCCCCACCCAGAGGGCACCCCTACAAAAAATAATCACAACAAAGCTGAACAAAATAGTACACATAGACATTGAAATGCTATCAAAAGATGACGAGGGGTATCAATACATACTTTTCATAGTAGACAACTTCACATGATATGCAAGGATCATACCTATGAAAAATGCAACTGCAGAAGAAACAGCTAACATAATCCTGAAAGAGTGGATTTTAAAGGTAGGCCTCATGGAAAAAATTGTAACAGACAAAGGCCCACAATTCAAAAGTACACTGTTCCAAGAACTCACAAAACTGCTTGTAATAGACAGTGAATGTACCACAGCATACCACCCTCAAGCAAATGGAGCAGTTGAAAGACTGAACAGAACATTAATAAAACTAATTAGGGTAGCAACATCCAGAATAGGAGGAAACAAATGGCGAGATGTAATACAGATGACAGAATATTTCTATAACACCTCTGTACACTCAACAACACAAATAACCCCTTTCAAAGCAATGTATGGAGGAGAAGTGACAATGCCACTATCCTAATTTTCAGAATACTCAGATAAAATGGACAACCAATACATGAAACAACTAAAAGACAAAATAACAGGCATCTGCAAAACAATGTGCCACAACATAAAGAAATCCGCAACAAGACAAGAGAGAAACTAAAATAAAAAAATCTACAGACACACACACAAAATCAGAGATAAGGTATACACATTTACACCCATTAAAACAACTGACATAAGCCAAGTAAGAAAACTAAAAATGGTATGTCAGGGCCATACACAATCAAAAAATTACTAAACAACTATGAATACCTATTAAGTAATACTAGGACCCTACACTTTCAATATTTAAAAAGGGCAGTAACAGACATTGAAGGAGCAACCCTGGACAATGAAGCAGAATTTAAATTATTAAAAAATCAAGGTGAAAACACATACCAAATGGATGAACTGGACAGCCTACTAGAGGAGGAATTTCAAGAGGAGTTCCAACACGACATTAGCAACAATGACATACCACCCAGAACTAGGTCCCAAAGGGCTGCAAAACAAAACATTAACTATAACCCTGAAACATGGGACCTAAATATAATAACTCAGTTTAAGAATATCAAACAACAAGATGAGCAACAAATCACCAAAGAGAAGAGCAACGCAGTGTATATCAAACCCCAGGAGATGAGTGAAAAGAGTGAACCTCACCAAACCCAGGGACATGGAAAACATTAGCAAAGAGGAAGAAGAAACACTAAGTACTCACCACCATTGCTGATTAGAGGGCACAGTGATGAACAGCAACAAACCTTTGACACTGCTAAGTACTCACCACTGTCAATTAAAGGGCATGGTGATGAACAGCAGAGCGCCTAATGAATTGAGTAGTCCGCACCACCAACTAAAGGGCATGCCAACAAAAGGTAGAAAAAACAACTTTCCTTTGAGTACTCCACACTGCTGATTAAAGGGCACATGGATGAAAGAATCATCACAGGAAGGTGTAAGTGGCACTCTTGCTGCAGCTGGTCAAATGTGAATGGATACTTTAGAAGGAAACCAAGAAAAAGGAGACCAACTAGAGCCCATAAGCAGTGGTTCTGAAATGGAATGTGAACCAAGCACCAGCACAAGAAGACCACTCACAGTCACTCAAGATATGCTACATGCCCCCTTGGAGTGAACCTACTCTACCTCAGAGTGAACTTACTCTACATCAGAACAAACAACATGATCAATTGAAAGAAGCAAACAAATGTCAACAATCAATGGCAAAAAACTACATCCATACTTCATTGCTAAAACAAAGATGAAATACAATGCATATGAGAAGTTATCACCAGAAACCTGGAGCCACATATGACGACAAACAAAAATGGATAAAATTAATCTGCCACTGTACTAGACAAGGAGAATCAGCCTATGATAAATACAATAATCGGTTACCCAGAATGAATGAACAAAACTGTAGAACAACCATACTTCAGAAGCACAGTGCACACAGTATTTAACAAAAACTTCACACTATTTGAAACCCAAAACATAATGAAAAACAAACACAAGATAGCAGAGATTGATCAAATAAACATTGACAAAGACAACCTAACAATAATCTACATCACAAAGGACAAAGAACACACTAACAAATTTGAAAAACAACTACAAAAAACACTGCACATAGCTGAAATCACTGGAACTCAAATCGTAATGGTAATGTTAACAACAAAAGAGAACCTACCAGAATTCCTACACACCATGTGCATGCAAGTATAAAACGTCTTTATCAGAGAATGCCATGCAAATGAAACAACAATCTCAGAACTCATAAAACTTGATCTCCAACTTGATCATTGGGCTGAAGTCTACAGAATAATGATCAAATCATGGATAGCAATCAAATTATACCAACAAGCAAAAACAGTAGAACTAACATCCACAAACAACAACCTCGAAAAAATCACCAGCTGCACATAAAATGCAGCCTCAACCAACGCCAAGAACCTCTCAAAGAAATCAAACATACATGGAAAGAAAGGAAAATTAGCAAGACAACAGAGGAACAATGACCAATCATTAACATCAAAGCCCCCACATGAAAATACCATAAATCAATAGAGGCCACACTTCTAGAAATAAACAAGTCATATGAGTTAAACACAAAGAAAGACTTCAAACATTACCTATTCAAAGAAACCAATGCACCTGAAATATGGTACCACACAACAATCTGGCTCCTGTCAATATATCTAACAGAAAACAAAAACCTACATCTACCAATATCAAGACGAACAAGAATGCAACTAACAAAAACAAAATACCATGAAATCACCTTCTTGCCAATCAACACAATGACCAAAAACTGGCTACTGAAAAGACTTACTGAAAAATTAGCATTGCCAGACAAAGGAGAAAAACCATCGAGAAAAACATACTATGCATCATCACAAAAGAAAACCCTATATGCAAAATAATGATGGTTATGATAGCAAAAAAAACAGGCATCTGCCCAAATGAGATCTCTCTATTAAACAAACCTATGAGAAAATATATCTGGGGAGCAACCTCTGAAACAAAACTCCTACAAGTAGAGGAACAACTGTGGCTCACAACTAAGAAACTCACAAAAAGAAAAATATGCAGCACCATCGACATACTCCAACAAATACAAGCAAACAACATAGAGCACATCACATCACAAGAAACCAAGAGATTCAAATGGGAAACACCCAAATGCTCATTTATGAAAATTATCAAAAAAGCAGAAGAGATGTTGAAAGCCAGAATAAGCAGACCAGTAGAGGTTCTAGAAATGATGACAAAAACACAAGCAGAAATGATGCACAAAGACGAACTCCTAACATCAACCCACATTATTTTATTGCCAAAAACGCAAGACAGGATAGATGCCATTAACATGGAAAAGTGGGGAAACCTAAGTCCAGCCAGTAACATCAAATGAATAGACACAGAAGACGAGCAGTATCTAATCGAGATAAAAATCATGAGAGAACATGAAATGGAAATAACAACCCATAACTACCAACCCACAAAGGAAAACCACACCATCGCGACCATGAAAGTAATGTTCACTGAAGCATTCACAAGGACAGAAATCAACGAACTCTTAAAACCTTACAACCAATTAGCAATTGACGTAGAGTGCATAACATCAAAAATCAAAATCTCCCCAAACACAACAATAAACCTAAGAACGTGAGGACTCACACAAAAATTCAGGGAAAAGATAATAGAAGCAAAGATGAATTATCCCGCAATTATCAGATTGGCAACAGTGCCCAAAGCCACAGGAAATTACCCAAAAATCAAATGAAACATCAAAACCAAAATGTTTAAATGTACCCCACTGAAGACTATTTCGATCCCAATGCTACTACCAAGATGGCGCCTTACCAAAAGACCAAAAAGTCGCAAAATGCTACCTTCATGAGTTTAAAACATATGTAAACATAAAAGAAAAAGCAAAGCACATTATAAGCTCTGATGCTTACAAGAAGACAAATGCAATCATGTTGTCAGAAAACAACAAAGAATGAATCAACATCAAAGAGCAAGTAATACCATAGAATCTATATGCAGACGGAAAACCAATCCACAAACAACTAGAAGAAATGCACAACAAAATAGAAAAGAGATCCTTGCAGATGGTGATATTATTCTTGGGAATCAACGAATTAGTCTGGTTAGACATCTGGAACAATCAATATTGATTCTACGATGTAAGCAAATGGATAGAAATAATAACCATGATAAGGATGGATAAAAACAACCCCGCCCAAATAAACAAAGATGACATTCAGAACAACATAAGCTTCTTCTACAATGACATTCAAAATACAAACAGCCTTCTGTCAGTATTCAAATTCTTCTACCCCAACACCAATCTGAAAGAAGAGCTAGCACACACAAGTTGTGCTGACACACTAATGACACTAATGATCAGCCTAAAAGGGCTAGAATTATACAAAAAGTTCTACCCATTATTCACCAAAAAACCACAATAACAGATTCATTCCTCACAACAACTACCATAAGATACACAGACACAGTTGCAACAGAGAAAGAAGCAGAAACAACCTGGGAAGATACCAAAGTGGAAACTCTGATCAAACAGGCAGATATATTAGTGCACGGAAACAGAGCAATGCTCAAATCAATGCAAGCAGAGGGAGGCGTGTAGCATAATCTCCAACAAAAAGATTTGATTTAACAAAAAATCAAAAGGAAAAGAAAACATAAATCTCAAATAAGACACTTGAATCATTTTATTAGAAATNTTGCCAAAACTGTAAAAGCAAATATTGGTCGGAACTCTTTTGACAAAATGCATGTGGACATTAAGCTCAGCATTCATTTTAGCTTAACAACCTGTTCATGCAGAAGATAATTGTGTGGACATCAAAAATTGGTTAGTGACTGGTACTTGCTTGATTGGTAAACATATTTTATATAAACATATTTTATATAAATACAACCCAAGTGCTGTAAAATTGATGGAAATTTACCATTTAGTGGTTTACTTTTACTTCATCAGTGTATTTAATTATTAAACGATGTGAAGCTAAGCAAGCTTTGTGTGTGGTGATAGAAGGCTGTGTGTGAGATGATACTTAGATGGATTTCAGCCTCTATAATTACAATGCAATTAGGTTATGGCTAGGTGTAGGAAGGTTTTTCTCTATTGCTTAGCTCACCTCTGATCACTTGTGTGACATATGGTAATAAATGCTTGAAAGGTGAGAAGCCACCATAAGGATGATTGTGATATTTATTATTAACATTATTTTAGATCCAAATTATTGACTTATAAGAGATGATAAGAGACTGTCTTGCTTATATTTTAATTGCATGTAGGTTAGGAGCTGCCATAGTTTGTAGAAGCCTTTTTAGTTAGTTTGCAGCTAGTGTTTTGTCAGTTGTATATGTCAGCCCTTATTGTGATATCTGTTTATATTTTAATTAGATGTAGGAAACTGCCTTGAATATATATATTAGCTATTTTTTAGCTATGCAGTGGCAGTTAGTATCAGGTTGCAAATCTAATACATTCACACATTAAATCTGCCAATTGAGAATGAGAACTAAGTTGAGTAGTGGCTGGTATTTATTTCACCATAAGTAAGGAAGTAAGGCACACATAACAAAACTCTTTCAATATATATATATTGTACACTACAAGGATTTAAGCTTTTAAAAAAGTAGTGCCGTTTGTTATTGTGCCAAAACTTCTTTACTTTTATGCTAGTCGAAAAGGATTAATATAATACATGATCATTTTTGATTATATTCATTTGTAGGTTATTTAATATTCTTATTATTCGACAGTTTGGGGTGCTTTTTGCACCCCAAGCATAATAATAACACTGACAATTTTATGTGTGTCTAGCATCAGTTTTCTATATTATAGTATTAAATATACAAAACAACATTTCTGTGGTATTTCTTGTAAATGTATTTATCAATTCCCACAATTGTGATTTTTGATGCATGTGCATGAATTTCTATCACATGATTGTCTATGAAACACTAATATGCTTCATACATAACTTTTTTTGTGGAATCTTGCCATTCATGAAAATTCACATGTATTAAAATGAGAATTGCATCTTACAAGTTTTGCATACTTCCATTCAACAAAAGTGTGCGGCTTTGTATCTGTGATTCTGCATCAAATCTGCAAATGAAAGTCTTTGATATCCCAACTTTATACATCATTATTTGACCTCCAAAACATAGTTTCCTTATCAGTTAATTTGTGTGCACATTACATGGAAAAACACTAATAATTTGTTTTTAGTAGCATGATATTGTCCCTATGGCACTATATTGTCAAATCCTAGTACTATGTTTATAATCACTCCATACGTCATCTGGT
>CABFPE010000613.1:290378-300839 GCA_900660155.1 Hofstenia miamia | reverse complement strand
TTGTTAAAGTTTCATTCTTGTCTCAATATCAATCTCTTCATGTTTCTACACATAGTCTCATGGCTCTTCAATATGTTAACATATTCATTGTCAATGACTTTGTGATAATTCATGTATTGCATCAATAATGGGGTTGACTCCTCTCTACTGAACATTGCCTTGAATGGGGTGATTCCTGTTGTCTAGTGTACTACTGTATTGTAAAAGTAATATCATCTCCATTACATGCCACCACTCTGGATGTTACCACTCTGGATGTTACCACTCTTATCAGTATGATGAGTGTCTGGTTTAATCATTCTGTGGCTCCATTTGCTTGCAGATGTTATGCTGTTGTTTTGCAATATTTGAATTCCATCATTTTTTTGAACAACTTGCTCTTGAACTAGACCCCTTGATTGGTAATGATCTTTTGCATCAGTTTGAATTTCAGTATCCATTCTTTTATGATTTTTTCTGCTACTGCTTTTGCCTTTGTTGATTCCATCAATATTATGCACCATCTCATGAAGTTGTCAACCATGACTAGTGCATGTTTGAACCACCTGATCCCTGACAGTGTCTCCAAGTTCATGTGTACTATCTCATTGGTCAATGTTGTGATTATTTTCTTTAGTGGAGCATTCTGTTTCAGAAAATGGAGCCTGTTATGTAGTAGGCAAGTACTGCATTTGTTTATATGTCTTTGACTACCTTCCATGCTCTAATCATTATTTACTTTGTTTTAAATGTCAAATGTGGCTAATTTATGCCCATATGACCCTTCTCATGTGTCTTCTCACAAGGTCTATTTTATAATATTCAGGTATTGCAATCCTCCTGTTTTGTCCTTCTATGTACAATAGTGTAGCATAATCTCCAACAAAAAGATTTGATTTAACAAAAAATCAAAAGGAAAAGAAAACATAAATCTCAAATAAGACACTTGAATCATTTTATTAGAAATTAGCTTCTAATGATTTTGCCAAAACTGTAAAAGCAAATATTGGTTGCAACTCTCTTGACAAAACGCATGTGGACATTAAGCTCTGCATTGATTTAGCTTAACAACCAGTTCATGCAGAAGATAATTACGTGGACATCAAAAATTGGTTAGCAACTGGTACTTGCTTGATTGGTAAACATATTTATTAAATTTTATATAAATACAACCAAACCACTGTAAAATTTATGGAAATTTACCATTTAGTGGTTTACTTTTACTTCATCAGTGTATTTAATTATTAAACGATGTGAAGCTAAGCAAGCTTTGTGTGTGGTGATAGAAGGCTGTGTGTGAGATGATACTTAGATGGATTTCGGCCTTGATAATTACATGCAATTAGGTTATGGCTAGGTGTAGGAAGGTTTTTCTCTATTGCTTAGCTCGCCACCAATCACTTGTGTGACATATAGTAATAAATGCTTGAAAGGCAAGAAGCAACCATAAGAATGATCTTGATATTTATTATTAACATTATTTTAGATCCAAATTATTGACTTATAAGAGATGATAAGAGACTGTCTTGCTTATATTTTAATTGCATGTAGGTTAGGAGCTGCCATAGTTTGTAGAAGCCTTTTTAGTTAGTTTGCAGCTAGTGTTTTGTCAGTTGTATATGTCAGCCCTTATTGTGATATCTGTTTATATTTTAATTAGATGTAGGAAACTGCCTTGAATATATATATTAGCTATATATATATATATATATTAGCTATTTTTTAACTATGCAGTGGCAGTTAGTATCCAGTTGCAAATCTAATACATTCACACATTAAATCTGCCAATTGAGAATGAGAACTAAGTTGAGTAGTGGCTGGTATTTATTACACCATAAGTAAGGCACACATAACAAAACTCTTTCAATAAGACTGAGCTGAGTGGCAGCAGATGGAATGATGGATGCGGATGGATGGAGTGGAATCAAACTATTGGGAAACCTGCGAACTGTCTTGAAGACACTGCTTAGGGCGAGTGTGCCCAGCTTGTTCTCTCTTGCCCTCAACTGTCGAAGATGCTACCTAAATACTAGTGATGAATAGTTGTATTAACCCTGGAGCATTAATTAAGTTATATCTCTGTTATTATGCTATTATGATAGAAAAGAGAGAGTGAAAGTACTCATTACCCCGCATGATGGAATCTGCCGACAGTCATACCTAAACTGTATCACGTTATTAAGCACATCCCTTGTCAGGGTGATGATGTAACACTACTTTCTGACAGCTATCAAAGCAATAACTCAATACATAGTTTTACTACGCATTTGGAAAGACCAATCTGTAATGCTTCTCATGTGGCTTTGCTAAATATCACCTTTCCAATAGGATTCAATAATATACAAGATCAATCATGGAGTTTTATCGACGCAAATGGAAATAAACGTGGTATTTATGTTAAGGGTGCCCATGTGAAAAAGATAGAAGATGTGTTTAGCTTTGTTAACCAAGTCTTAACAAAAATTGAATTGACAGTTGTTAAAACTGAAACAAATGACGAAAAAAGTTTTGAAAAACTATTTAGTACTTTTTCACAAAATTTGCCATTGATTACAACAGTACTGAAATTGGATTTTGAAATCACCAATGGAAGAGTAGTCATAAAAAATGAAACGCCTTATGAATTTGAATTAAATCAGGTAGGTGAAATTTTGGGTTTTGATCATTACTATCAAATAGTCAATGGTTTGAACACTGCTAAATATAGTTTTGATATTTTAAATGGACTGCATAATATTTTAATTTATACTGATATAGTTACTTGTCAACATTATCAGTGTGGTAGCATCCCATTATTGGATCAAATACACTTATTCATTGCATATAGTGTAAATGATCAGCCATTCATCAACTATGAAAAGACTCATATAATTTATAAACCAACTTCAAAGTCATTCATTGATAGAATTACAATTAGCTTCTATACATCAAATGGTGATTTCATTCATTTCAATGATACAGGCAGTATTTATTCAACTTTTAATATCAAGGACACTGATGAAATTTAAGTTTAAAAAATTTTTTAAAACGTAAAATAAATAAGTTATTTGTTATTTTTAAATGTTATGTATTAATAACCAATTTAGTATCATCAGCTTTATTTGATCATAAAGTTATAAATTAAGTAAAAAATTAGTATGTACAAATAACACTAAAATATCTACACTATATCCAGTTTTGCCAAGTACGTAGTTTTTTGGAAGACCCCAATTTATATTGTGATGCAAGTAGGTTTTCCTTTAGCAATTTTTTGAAAGTTCTTATATTAGGGGAATTTCTAATTGGTTTTTCTAATCTATTCCACAATCTGCAAGTCTGTGCTACAAAGGAGTTATTGAAAATTTGACATTTAATTTTATCATTAAGTATGCACATACCTACACGTTAATTATATGTTATTGTGTCTTTCAAAAATTCTGTTGATTTGAAATTTAAGTTTAAATATTTGTAAAACACCAGCAAACTTGCATAAATTGTAGAGTATTTTGGAGACAGCATTTGGAGTTCATACAATTTATCACCAACTGCTTGTGGCCCAGTACTGTTCCTTGTGGAACACCTTTGAATGTAGTGACATAGCCAGAATAGATGTTTTCTATACGTACCCTTTGTTTCCTGCAAGATAAAAAACTATGTAAGAGCATGCGAGATTTTGTATCAAAACCAAATTCATTTAACTTACTATCTAGAATTGTAAAATCTAGGCTATCAAACGCTTTGCTTATATCTAAGAGCGCCACAACGATAATAATATAAATATTATCAATAATTTTTACAAATATTTTATTCTTGAATTCAATGAGAAAAACGTATTGAAAAAATATTTATTTCATTGGTGCCAGAGATGGTGATTGATAAATCGTTTTACTGTATTAACATTTTAGTTTTGTAGCATCTTTCATTTACATAATTGTATAAATTGGGAAAAACATGTAATAATTGAGATTGTTTTCCAACTTGTGAAAAATTCTAGTTTTATACGATTTGAAAGTGTTATTTAATTGTTATAATTGTAAAGTGATTTCATTTTTGGTAGATAATAATCTTTATGATTGGATACATTTTGACAGTTGAACAATAGATAACAAATTACACAGTGTTAACAATTGTCTGCAGAGAAGTGCAACTTTGTGCACACAGCAGCATAATGGAATTTTACACGGCTATACCATTTTTATAATTTGTTACATTCTGACAGTTGAACAATGGCATATAGATAAAAACTATGTTGACATTATTAAAGCATGCAACTTTCAACACAAGAATATGCACAGTTGGCATAATGGAATTTCACATTGATGAAACAAAGACAACTACTCTGAAGGATTTCAAACTTTTTGGTAAGCTATTTTTATAATTAAATCTCAGATATTGTTTTGATTCCTAACACTTTTTGCAATATTATCCCTAGTTAGTTTTACAGATATTTCTTTTAAAACGGAATCAATATTATTTTAATAAATTCCTGTGAATTTGTTAAATTTATTATAGACTTTATCATAAATAGAAACGTTGTTTGTTTGTTAATACACATTTTTAATTGATTTTGTTTAAACTTTTATTTATCATGTGTTTTATACTGTGTTCTATCACTTAATTTATTAATCACTAATTTAGATACGATCGTGTGAAATTCATAATGTGCAAATACACATTGCATTTGTTTCCTACAGAATTCCCTCAACAACAATGATGATAAACTAACACAATAGACACATTCAATAGTATGATATATGGTCATTATAAGCAAAGTGTAGAATAAATTACATTTTTGTCTTGTCTTAAACACGTATGTGGGTTTTACCACATACGTTTATTAAATATTAGAAATTGCGAGTTTTTGCATAAACTAGTTTTTGGTGTTTTTCCGAAAAATGATTTTGCTTTATTACCGCAATAAGCCATTATGCGTCTAAAAAGTGTTATCTCTCTGATTCAAACATTTGCTATTAAATTTTACCGAATAAAACAAGTATGTAAAGTAAACATGTAAACTAAATTAATGTGGTATTTTCCAATGTCATGTATGTTAATAAAAAAACAAGTATGTAAACTAACCAATTTAAACTAAATTAATGTGTGATGTGGTATTTTCCAATGTCATGTGTGTTAATAAAAAAAACAAGTAGGTAAACTAAATTAAGCCATATAAATAAGCAAGTCACATACATTAACAAAATGCAAGTATGAAGTATGTAAAGAAAATAAAACATGTAAGCTAAGTTAGTCTACGTAAATAAGCAAGTAAAAAAATTGGTTACATTTTGAACAATAGATTGCAACAATTCTAATCTCATGGGATTTTAGACTTATTAATTATGTAATTCCAAAAACGTATGTGAATAAAAAATTGGTTACATTTAAACAATAGACTGCAAACAAATGTGTTTGCCAACAAAAACCATTATATTCCAATGACGTCAGAGATATACAGACAGCCAAAGTACATAATTACATCAAACCCACGCCAGATATGCCCACCAGGTTCAAAGGTTAATTTGTGCTACGTAGTACGATCAATTTATTACTACTCATAGCAAGTAAACATAATCTACTTACCATTAACATTTTCCTGAAATAAAAATCATAAAAAACATTATTGTTTTTCAAAACTTTTGAACTTGAACCATGAAATATATATAAAATATCATGTTAAACATGAAAATTTATCTGCTTTGCAATACCTGATGTAATTGAAAAACTACTATTTTTAAAATTCCTTTAAATCATTCCCAAAATTAGGAATTAAATAATCATGATTTCTAAATCACATGGGGTTATCAACTAACCTAAAATATTGCTTTGGCTGAAGTACTTGAAAATTCAAATTTAAATACTCTTCATGTAATTCTATGTTTTGAAGCACATGGAAGCACCAGCAAAGTTGGATTGTTTCTTTATGTAAAGATAAACCTCACGATCCCTTCAAGTGTTTCGTGAAAAAGTCAGAGGTAACAGTGCAGAAGGCATCAAGGTTGAAACTTTGGCGAAAAGACATGCCTTAATGGGACCATGGTTTTAAAACGTAAATGAAAGACTAGACACTCCTTATTTTAGGGTACTCTTTGATTTTACATGTGTACTATAAGTTTTTTAAATATTTTTCAAGAAATCATAAAAATGTTTAATGAAATTCCAAAACTGTTTAAGGTCAGTGATAATTAATACTTGTTCTCAAATAAAAAACTTTTTCAAAAACCTAGCTCCCTTCCTGGTTTTTATGGACACTGAAATACACATATTTTTATTGCATGGAACTGCTATTGTAATTTCCCAGTAACCAATCATTTTTTAAAGCTCACATGTTAGATATTTTTCGCCACTAGAAGAGCTAAATATATTGGAACTATTAACGTGATGTGAAAGTGAGAGAGTGCGAATAAAAAATATTTCGCCTCCCTATCAATGTGATACAGTTTCTTTTTATATTCTGTGCTAGAGTAGTCTATTTTTGTGACGCACTTTGTTTAAGTGCTCAATTATTGTTTGTGTCATTTTTTGTTTTATACATTGCTCTATCAACAAATGGTTTTAATTAAAGCTTATCTTCAAAATGGAAAAGCAACTGAGCACCGTCGCTTTGAATTAAAAACTGACCGTGGTCAACAGTTCACAAATTATCAAAGATTTGTACCAAAAATTCTAAGCATATTCCCACTGTTATTATATGAAGACTTTTCGATGATGTGGAGAGATGAAGAAGAAAATGAATACGTTACATTTTCAGAAGAAGATGAATTTAATTATGCATTGAATGAAATTACTGAAACGTTTATTAAGTTTTTCATACATATAAAGCCCAGAGAACCATCGGAAAATTTTCTTAAAGAAATAGTGCATTCTGAAAGCAGGTGTTCCCGCTGCCTAATGCAAATTATAGGTAGTCGCTACATTTGCATGGCGTGCCCTCAACTTGAACTGTGTACTATGTGCAAAATATTCAGCAATCACCAGCATGTCATCTACAGATATTCATTTTCATCTTAAGTAATAAACTACATGAAGTTGCTTGTCAAAAGCATTTTTACCTATTTGGAATATTAACTAAAGTTTAGAAAATTATGATATTGAAATATAAATGTTAAGCCTTATTTGATTTTAAGAAAAAACAGGATTATATTGCCCTTATGAATGTCATACATCTTCACATTAAGTCTATAAAATACAAATGGATTCATTGTCATTAGTAGAATGAAATTGAAGTGTTAAGTATTAGAAAAGGCTGCAATTGATCAGCAGCCTTATGAAATTTGCAGTTTTATTGGAACTCTGTTCAGTCACATTGAATATGGTACCAATGAGATGCCACTATTGTTTTAATAAATCTGGAACTATCTCACAGTTATGCAATCTACAATGCTCAATGAGATAGTTTTACTTCTAAGATTCACTTGATGATCTTGATTTGGTCGCAAGCATAGCACATATTCAAATTTGGATTGCCCAAGAAAATTTCCACAGTTCATTTCTTACTGGAGTAAATCATTCCAGTACCTCTTGTCGAAGTTCACTGATTTCAACCTCAAGCAAACATCCTATTTGAGCACTTGGACAATGGACTGAGATAAGTACTTCATAAGCCATTTTCTTACAAATGATTTGCAGTATTTAATGTCGTGGGTATTTCTCAAATCAAGTGGTGATTGACACCAGTACCTTATTGGTCAAGCAATCTTATCTTGTTGAAAGTACCCTAATCCGACCCTAAGTCCGAAATTGGGTCGGGTTTAATCGAATACCCGATATCACTCTAATTTCAGCCTCAGGCAATCATCTTTTTTAGGCAGTTAGACGATAGATTGAGATATGTAATCACAAGACATTTTCTGAATTCTGAAACTCAGTTTTCATTACTGGCATCAGAGTAGAAGTTGAAGCAAGGAGGTTATGGTGAAGAGACATCATTCTTCAACAAAGGGGAACTATGAGTCATCTGGAAAACAGTAATCTCAAGGATAACTTACCAGATGAAGGATTGCCAACTTGTGGTTATTATTTTCAAGGAGGAATGGCTATTGAATTGAATATCTTAAAACAAACATTCTTCCATTTTCTAAAAAAGTGTTTGAAGTGTTACTGATGAATCAAGTGACTATGGGTTAACTAAAGATTTCAAGCAACTGAGCAGCCACGATCATAATTACTCACTTCAAGGCAGATGAAATCTGCTTAATTTTGTATTCAGATGAGAAATATTCTTCAAGCTTCTAGCAAATATCGTTGGCAAAATGAAATATTATTGCAGAACTTTTATTGAGAAGGACATTGAATGAAAGAATCTGTTGGTTGAGATTGATTTAAAACAGCAATTTTATCATGTGTTATTGAGTTATACATTGGCATAACAGCTAAACTGAAATTGGGGCCAATTAGATTTGTGTGGCCAGTACTATAACTCTAAATTTCACTACATAACTATTTAAATTGCTGGTCAAAATCAGAGGAGAAGCTGACGTATGTTTTCATTATTATTGGCCAAAAAAACATTTCTCAACTGTGAAGCCAACTGTGATAATTTACTAGTTATTTCTACCTTGCTATCTCAGAAATAGTTCTGAATCAAGCCGCATTAGTGAAGGATAAGTCTACCAAATATTAAAATTGACCCTCAAAATTTTAAAAAATTTATTGGTTCTTTAGCAGAATAAAAGATGATTAAAGTTACAAAAAATTTTGACATTAATTCTGGTATCCCTCTAGAGAGAAATATGCACGTGCAACACGTCATTTGGCCTAGCTAACGTTTTCCCAATTATATTTAAAATCGAATTCTGTTGTTTACGTATATATTTACATTGTAAAAAACCTTTTCGGTATTTTGCGTTACTTTATCTCCCTCTCTCTCTCTCAATATATATATATATATATATATTGACATATTTGCATGGATATTCCTACATGTAAAGTATTTAATAGATTCATTATTCTGCAGATTTTACTGCTACTGAAAAAACATTTTTAGTTGAATAGAATTGAATAGTCTGCGCTTTTTGACATGCTAACCAAAACAGAAAAGTTGATATTAATGATACACAACTATTTAATTTGAGTGTCACTATTTCATATATCTACTCTTCAGTGTCATATTTTGCTAATTAAATTTCAATAAATAGCAAACAGAACCAGCATAAGGAATGTTTATGGTATATAAATTAGTAAAAGTGAATTATTTTTCCCTACACCTATACAGCAATTACTAAGGTTGACTAGGGTTCAGGAGAGGATGGGTATTTCACACAGAGGCTGTTGTCTAATTCTATTTTCAATAGGAAACATTTTCTTTCTTTTGTGGTAGGATGATTTTTAGAAATTTCTTACCTTCTTATCCCTTAGTTACTAAAACCAAAAACTTAAGCCTAATGCTTGCCACACCTGAATAATGCCCATGCCCAACCTACCTAATTCCAATTCGGGACATCTTTATAATACTTGCTAAAAAATTTTCGAGAATTTTGCGTCCTGCTAGACCAAAGTTAGGTGTTAGAAACTTCTAAAAAAATGTGCTCACTGAAATTGAAAATTACTGTACAATATCAAAACTTTGTTTAAGAAATTGCATAGCATTCACTACAACTGTTGCACAATAGGGTAATATATTTTTTCAATTTCAGCCCATTTTTCCAATATCTCAATCGAACCCCACCCCATCCCACCGCAGCCGCATCTCCGACTTCAATTCCTCTTAACAGAAGAAAGAACAGGACTGAGTACCGTTCTGTATTAAGCCTGTGCTGCCACAAAATACCTTTAGCTACATTTTGTAATCTGCCATAATTTAATACTTTATTTCTCTATTGTTGTTATTAGCATTGCTATGTAATTCAGTGAGACTAAATTCACCATATTTCCCTACAAGTAAAAATACAGAAACGTGCTCAAATTATTTTCACTTTAGCAAAACATAATTTCATAAACATTTTATTCAAAATGGCTATATGTCTCATTGCTAGTTTCGGATTGGCAATAATTGGAATGATAATAATGCATAAAAAATCATAGTAAATTAACATGTTTTGTGTTGCAAAGAAAGCAAATATAAAACATAAAATATAAAAAAATCAACATTGTGAGATAACAATCAAGGTTACAAGTGACTCATACTTCCGTTAGCATTAAGAAGAAATTGTTCTAGAAAAGTATAAGTTAAATTGTGCCAATAATTACCATCACTAACAGTAAATTTGGTTTTGCTTTAGACACCTTACGTAAAAGCTGGGTAATTGTTTTATTTCTAAATATTAANTATTTAACTTTAATTGCTATTCAACTGAGAGCGACTGTTTCCTGAATTGTACAAAAAACTACGAAAGTAAATGAGTACATTAATAGTTCTGTGGAATCTTAAGGACATTAGCATTCATATTAGCACTGTTGTTTTTGAAAATTTGCATACTTTAGAAGAAAAATAATATTTCCTAATGTATTAAGATAGGCTATAATAAGCATTTTTGAGCGCCATCTGTCGGGATAAAGATTTTTAAG
>CABFPE010000613.1:277137-290358 GCA_900660155.1 Hofstenia miamia | reverse complement strand
ATTAAATTCACCATATTTCCCTACAAGTAAAAATACAGAAACGTGCTCAAATTATTTTCACTTTAGCAAAACATAATTTCATAAACATTTTATTCAAAATGGCTATATGTCTCATTGCTAGTTTCGGATTGGCAATAATTGGAATGATAATAATGCATAAAAAATCATAGTAAATTAACATGTTTTGTGTTGCAAAGAAAGCAAATATAAAACATAAAATATAAAAAAATCAACATTGTGAGATAACAATCAAGGTTACAAGTGACTCATACTTNCATTTTTGAGCGCCATCTGTCGGGATAAAGATTTTTAAGCAAACAAATATTTCGTCTAATGATTCTTTGATTACTCGAGCGCCTTCAATACTATACTGCAAAACAGACTAGTTAATAGAATTGAACACCAAAGTAAATGGTTATCAAAATGGATTAAGCAATACATGCATAATTGGACCCAACAAATACGCTTGAGTAAATCCAATTATGCTGACAATACAAGAATGGTTGTGGGTGTACTACAGGGTGGCGCCCTCAGTGGAACCTTTTTTACAGATGAAACCAATTCAATATCGAATGAATCTCTAGACATAGATCGCAAAAAGTATGATATTGCCAAATGCACAGACGATATGAGATTAATAGGCAATATTCGAAGAGAAACTGTATTAAGTGATTTTACTTTATATCAAAATAATGTAAGGCTACTAATTAAGAAATCGGAAGATCACGATCTAATTAATCTAATCATCTAATTAATACGTCCTAGANGGTTACAAGTGACTCATACTTCCGTTAGCATTAAGAAGAAATTGTTCTAGAAAAGTATAAGTTAAATTGTGCCAATAATTACCATCACTAACAGTAAATTTGGTTTTGCTTTAGACACCTTACGTAAAAGCTGGGTAATTGTTTTATTTCTAAATATTAATATAAGAAGAATTTCTAAGTTTTAAGANGAAACTGTATTAAGTGATTTTACTTTATATCAAAATAATGTAAGGCTACTAATTAAGAAATCGGAAGATCACGATCTAATTAATCTAATCATCTAATTAATACGTCCTAGACACTTGAACTCGTAATTGCTCACCCAAACATACGAAATAAGGATCTCAATGAGGTTCTTAAAAGTAATTTTAAAATTGCTAATGGAGAAGAAATAGTAAAAGTATATAAATATAAATATCTTGGTATTTATATTGACATGAACTTGAAGTGGGATTTTCATGTAAAGTATGTGCTTAGGAAAGTGAATTTTCAAATAAAATGCACGTCATTTTTGTTAGCATATCTAAATGAAGATAAGCAGAAACATTTTTTTCAGTCATATATCTGTCCACTATACTTATATGCTGCGGAAGTATGGGTACCTGCAATAACACAAAAACAGAGAAAGCTCCTAGNTACAAGTTTGTATATTTCACTATTATTCAACCCTAGGGTTGCAAGTGAATAAATTTTCTCTTTCTTTCTTTCTTTCTTTCTTTCTTATATATATATATATATAAACTTTAATTGCGAGAGACACATTCTTTGATTACTCTAGCGCATTCAATACTATACTTCAAAACAGACTAGTTTATAGAGTTGAACACCAAAGTAAATGGTTATCAAAATGGATTAAGCAATACATGGATAATTGGACCCAACAAATACGCTTGGGTAAATTCAATTATACTGAAAATACAAGAATGGTTGTGGGTGTAACACAGGATGGCCCCCTCAGTGGAAACTTTTTTACAGATGAAACCAATTCAATATCGAATGAATATTTAGACATAGATCGCAAAAAGTATGATATTGCCAAATGCACAGACGATATGAGATTAATAGGCAATATTCGAAGAGAAACTGTATTAAGTGATTTTACTTTATATCAAAATAATGTAAGGCTACTAATTAAGAAATCGGAAGATCGCACTCTAATTAATCTAATCATCTAATTAATACGTCCTAGACAGTTGAACTCGTAATTGCTCACCCAAATAAACGAAATAAGGATCTCAATGAAGTTGTTAAAAGTAATATTGAAATAGGAAAAGTAGATAAATACAAATATCTTGGTATTTATATTGACACGAACTTGAAGTGGGATTTACATGTAAAGTATGTGCTTAGCGAAGTAAATTTTTAAGTAAAATGCACGTCATTTTTGTTAGCATATCTAAATGAAGATAAGCAAAAACATTTTTTCCAGTCAAATATCTGTCCACTATACTTATACGCTGCAGAAGAATGGGTACCTGCAATAACACAAAAACAGAGAAAGCTCCTAGTGACACGCTAAGCTTGCTTGAAAAAATTACAAAGATTAAGAAAATTTGGTACAAGTCGCAAATAAATTATATGTATCTAATGCAATTTCAAGCTACAATAGATAAAATTCGGAAAGATAAAAGACATCCACTATTCTCAGAATTTGAAATATCAAGTGGACAAACTCTCAATGAACTAACATTACTAAAATACAATGCCGTGGTTTATTCTGCAAATTACTATATATTAACTGGAATCTGCCTGCGGTTCCTACAAAAATTGTCAATTCCATTTTACTTTTCAACTTATTGCCATATATATATATATATATATATATATATATATATATAGCCACACATATTAAAGCACGTTTACATTGAATCTTTTAAAAATGCCGTTACCTGAATATAATGAAATTTCAGAAAGAGATCAGAAATATTTAAAATTACAGATATGAATTTGAGCTTCAAATTTTATATTAAATATTTATTGAAAACTAACCGAAACGCCTGAGATGCAAATTTAAAAAAGATTTTATATTGACCTTGCATAAAATTATATTTTCGCAGCATAGGAAAAGTTAGGGATAAATATTATGTGCATCATTTAAGTGAGAACGGAAAAGCCAATCGCAATTGATGATGTTTTTTGTTGTATGATAAATGATGTTTGCAAAGATTTCTGTTGAAATATGGCTATTGCATAATTTTGTTAATAAACTGCTGCTTGGGTAAATTAATTCGATTTTTCGTACGCAAAAACTACCACACATAGTTGAAACGCTTTGAACATTGTATAGAGGAAGTATTTTATACATTTCAATGGTGATGTTTTAATTACTATATTTTGTTCTGGAAGGCAAAATCTTTAAAATAGTTAACTCAAATACAGTTAAGTATAGATAATAAAAAGACGTTTTGGAAATAGTAAAAATGATCATATAATGTAATAATTTATATATCTCTTGTAATGAATATTTAAGAATATTATTCTGTGCAACAAATCCAATTTTCTATTCCTAAAAATATTGCAAAGAACTCTAAAAGTGATGAAAAATTCATTTCTCAACATCTCAATAAATGTATGCAATAGTCTACATAAAGCTATAAAAAAAATTAATAATATTATAGTATTTAAAACCGCAATATAAATTAATAAATTAAGATAATTTTAAAACGAATTTATAAAGTACTTCTATAGTTATACAAAGGAAAATCTTGAATGCAAATGGCGAGGTCTTAATACTGACTATTCGAGAAACTGCATCTGAATTCGCAATAGCCTAAGCTATTAAGTATAATTTATTTTGTAAATATTCATTTTTGTCATGAGTATATATTGTGAAATGTGTATTATTATTTCTGACTCTAATTAACGTTGTAAACAGTGTTTTATATCGTACAAAGTAAACAGATTAAATTCCATATAATGATTCCTTAATACAAATCACTTACCATACTATTGAGATTAAATGCTTTCACGCAAAATTATAAGTGAAATTTATTTATTAATCACTATTGTACTTTAAATACGAAAACTAATGATTTATAATTTTTGCATCATCAGGAAACATAGTGCATGTTTTTATGAATAATAATCAAATCATGAGGAATCCAACAGTGTGTGAGATGACCTTTAGCAATATATTTCAATTTGTAAGTTACAAAGCTATTAGTTCAAGAAAGCATCACTAATATTTATAGAAATCGCAATTCAGCAATAAGTTTTTCATGAGAAACGCTTTGCTAAAATCAAGGTAAGATGCAGAATTCAAACGTTTATATTAAGTTTCATGTAAACGTGATCAAATATCAAACCAATTGATTTACTGTGGAATGCCTTTTTGTGAATACAAACTGCCTGATAGATAGAAGCTAAGCTACTCTTTGATGAAGGTCCGAAAATAGAGAACTATTATAAAAATTTTACGTTATCCCTCACCTTCCCACCTAAATAATTGCAAAAATGGCCAATTTATCCACAGAATAATATTAACTTTAACGCTAAACCAAACCATATCCCAAACCCTAAACCCAAGCCTAACCCTAACGATATTCTTAACCCTAACTCAAAGCAAAACAATCATAAACGCAACCCTAACTTTAGTTTAAATTCTACACTAACCCTAATCTTACCCCAAACCATAAACCTAACATTATACTATGTTCTTCATCATGATTATTTTGGACTTGATGAATTGAAGAAACAAAGAGAACTGAGTTTGATCATCTTTCCCATCAAGAACACAATTTTAAACTATTTGAGTTATGGCTCTGGGAATCAACTCATATTTTTCAATGAATACCTTTTGCAGCATCACTAATTTCGAGTCGGTTTTGTCGAATTGTGCCAATATGAGTTGTCAAATTTGCAGATAAGAAGCTGCGAAGTTTTTCACTAAAGAAGGTTCCGCATTCAGATATATCACCGCACAAGTATCCTTTCCAGTTTATGTTTTGCATCGAAGTGGCATTGTATTGTTCTTGTAATAGGGAAAGGACTTCATGTATAGCATTAATAAATAAGTGAATAAATGATTATATATATATATATACTTGTTCTTGTAAATTTATTTTTATATATTATGAATATATCATATATAAATACATGCCTATAGATATCTGTGGATAATTTTGTTAATAATTTGTGCGAGCCAACAGTTAGATGTTGGGACGTATGTGCACAACACAAATATAAATTGTCGAAAACAATACTTCATGCAAATTGACCCTAAAATATTTTTTCATTTGAAGGGTTGCTTTGTTTAGTGAAAAGTCATAGAATTTCATTTGCGTAACTGCAGTATTTTCCAAGAAATATTTAAGTAAACTTTGCTTGTGGTACAATTGCATTCCAAGCAGTAACGAACCGTTAAGAAGGCTTTGAAACAAAGTATAACTACTTGAAAAGATGTTGATTGAACAAGCATTGCCAAATCTTATAATTGCTTTGTAAACCACTTATTAGCTTATCAATAATAGTATATTATAATTATTTATAATAAATATTGAAAATTTCTGATATTAATAATAAATTTGCATATTCTTCTAAAATAATGTTAGGTATGGCTTGGGTTTGGGTTAGGACAAAGGTGTGCGTTGGCTTTGTTTAGTGTAAAGGTTAGGGTTGTCGTTAGGGTCAAGACTATAATTATTATATTGACAAACTAGCAATAGATACCGCAAAAGTACCTTATTGATTTTTAAATCATTTCTTCACGTAGAAATAATGTACGAGTTATTTCAAATAATGGGCACAGAAAAATATTAAATCTACTTATTAATAAGTAGGATATGAACAGATAATATATTTCTCTTGCGATATATAAAATTAATGGGTATATCACCAAGACAATATCAGTGTGGTGCCATTATATCAAGATTGACACATACTATATTATTAGTCACAGCAATACAGCAAATTATACTGCTAATTAAACTTTTAGTCATTTTAAATATTTAGGAGTCAATGTATGCAATGATTTCTAATAAGACCTGCATATAAATAATATTACATCAAATGCATATCAAAAGTTAAGAATGATGAAAAATGTTTTGTTGACATGCTCACTTAAGGTAAGGCTTATTGCATACCTAACATTATGCGGACGCATTTTGAAGAGTGGAGCTGAAATCTGGGATCCGTATATGCAAAGACATGTTACACAGTTGGAAAGAGTTCAAAGACAATCAGTTAGGTATATTTTTAACATTAGAGAAAGCATTTCCATAAAAAAAAGAACTTAAACTTACTAACATGAACATATCCCAGGAGAATATCTCGTTTCTAATTGATGCAGGCCATATTAAACAATGGTGTGCACTTATATCTTGCTCACAGTTTTGAAGAAAATAAATCACTGCTACTATTCTTATAAAAACAGATCTGTCTCAGAAAAATTAGCGTTATCACAAATTACGAATCATGATTTTCTGCATCATAGTTTCATTCACAGGACGTCACAAGATCTGAGATCAAACAACTACGAAAATTAGGCAATATTGACTTTTATCATCTGTCAAAATCGGTGATAAAAGTCGATAGTGTGAAAAAAAAAACTGGTTTTTTATCGGCTGATAAAAGTCGATAGTCTGAACGCTTAGGCTAATTTTTTTAAAGAGGAGAAAGATAATTCAAATAATAATAATAATAATAATAATAAATTTGGAATAAGTAGTTTTTATATGAACCAAAATAATACATAATTAAGACACAGATAAAAAATTATTGACACCACATGCATACACTTTGCTTGACAATACTGAATTCCAATAGTATTTAGATATTATAACTTAAACTGGACAATTGTTAGTGTACTAACTTGTGCTCTATTAAAAATAAATTGGAAAAATCTCTTCGCTAGATGGCATGCAATTATTGAATTTTCAGTTTAGAAATATTTATATCGGAATTCAGGAACAAAAATCCGCTAATGAATTGCAATAAATTTATGCTTTTACTATGTTGTTTGGACATTGGAAATGTAAGTCTAAATCATAGTTAAAGCATCTTGCTTGTGAAAAATATAATTACAATTTACTTCTTTGTGATGAACGTCTGATTGCAATTTGTTCATTGCCTATTGAAACACAGTTCTGCTTATAAAAAAGTAATGCTTTGATGCAATAGAATATATTCCAACCTCCACCACTAGGGGGTTACACATGATTGTCGAAACTAACAATGATCTTGTTTTACAACTTTATTAATTCGTAGCTATATTTCTTAAAATTTACTAAATTTAAGTAGTTCGCTAGCAATATATAATTGCACTTCATTCAAAGATTGTTTTATTAAAAATACAAGCTTTTCTTCCTTTTATTATTTATTAAATTTGTCTAAAATTGTAATTTTTAATCTTTCATTAATAAATTCCGAAAGTTTGTCCGAAAACATAATCGGTTATATTTATTTTCTAATCCAGTATTTAATAACCTTGGTCTTTGAATAAATAAACGGTTTAGCATTTATTGGGGAAAAGCTACTAAAAACAAGTTCTACTTTGATGCAATGATCTTTTATGAGAAGTAGTTTATTAGCATACTGATTCATCGCTATAATCGAATTTATGATTGCAAATATGTGCAATTTATAGCAGCTAATTTTCAGGTAGAATTAATATTTGCTATCAATACAAAAGTTAGGATGATATACACCTTTTTTCTTTCAAATAAACTTTGGTATCATTACCATTAAAAATACAATGAAGAGCATAACATTAGAAGGAAAAGTAAAAAGCAGATATAAATGTAATTATATATATATATATATATATATATATATTAATATGTTACAACGACTTCTATAAGAAGAAAACAAGGTAAAGAAAATATATATAACTTTATTGTAACGATTACGTAATTTCTAACAATTATTCTAAGGAACTTAAAGGCCTCATAGTTCCATCTTGGGGGTTTATTTAAGAATATTTGCAAGAAATGGAATATCTGTTTTATAACAGTTTCAATTACTTCTATATTTCTACTATGTATCTTTAGATAGCCATTACTCTGAAAATTCCTATCCAATTCCTTAGCTCTTTTCACCATTCTTTAGAGCTCCTTTAGTTCTATATCCCAATGTTTCTATTATATTTATACTTACTATTCCCTTCCGTTATTAACTTATTATAACTTTATGTATAGGGTTTTTCAACTATATCAACTGCCAGTTTTGGCCTTATGGATTAGGTTTATATATCAAAATGTAGACAATCTCTAACTCCATGTAAAAATACTTTTTAACTGAAAGATATTATTTATTATTATTCGACATAGACATAGAATTATCATTAATAAAAAGTCGTAATAACTTATGGGACATACTATATATATATATACATAATATTCTTCCGTAGCAACTGTGAATGGTTACGTTGTGGAAATTCACTATCTGTTAAAGAAAGTACTGAAAATATTGTGGATTTTGTCTTCCAAAATTCTAGTAGCCAAGGATAACCAATTTCCTAACAACTATCATGCCAAAATAACAATACCACCTTGCAATCTAAAAAATTTCTACTTATGAAAAAACCGTTTAACAAAATAGTAATATAATATAATACAAGCTTCTAAAATATAATCTTATCAATGTGTATTTGTCAAATATGTGCAAGATAGTTAGTTGCGAGTGTGTACTAATTTACCAGAAAAAATAGAGAAAAAATTACTACAATTTTTCGTAATGTTTCTTTTTTCTTACTGCTTTTGACTAACAATTAGATATCTCGAAAAAATTACATCATTGAGCGTCACAGTACTTCTAAGAATCAGTTAGCCATCAAGAAATATGAAGCTATCAGTCAAGGAAATGTAAGAACATAGCGACAGTTAAAATAACAGGTACTTTTTCTTAAATTAGTGTAAAGTCAAAGAATTGCTTAAAAGACAATTACAACAAGATGGAGCAATCACTTCATAGTGAAGTACTTATGAAGCCTTTTATGGAGATAGATTGACATGCAGATGGATACATTTTAAGGAGTTAAGCATAAGTACAAAACATTAACATTATTCTATAGAATTCTGATATATTTTGTAGTTCATAAGACGATGAATTTTTTCAGAGAATATGCAAGCAGGCTGCATTGCGCAATTCTTTTCCAATTGAAATTTCCTCAAAAATGAACGACTTCTTGTTAAGAGGGAAACTATACTTAAAATGTGTTAACCAGTTCAAAACAATTATGAGACTGTTTGATAGCTAACACAGGTAATCTTAAATAAAGCATTGGGGAGGACTTCACTTGTGGTGTCTCCGTTTTTAGGTCATAGATTTTGAATTTCCAAGTTAATGATGAAAATATAAACACGTGTAAAGAAAAAATTCAAGAATTTTTTAAAGTATTTTAGAAATTTCAAGGACGATAGAATAATGATAATGTTAAAGAGATAGAAAAATAAATGTGAATTAAACAATGAATATTTAATAGCTGATTTTCTATCATAACGTTCCCAAGTTAACAATTGAATAAGCAGTAATCTTAGACTCACCACCTATGAAAACAAAATAAGATGTTAGTTGTAGTGTAAAAAATGCAAAAATGAAATATGTAATTTACGGGTACTAACTGTCCTCCTACGCTTTATCTTTCACATCCTTATCCTAGAACTGTCATTGATACCCTTAGTTCTAAATGGGATGAAGTTAAAGTACTATCCAAAGATGATAAGTTTTGTACTTTTAATCACATCAGAAGATTTAACATTGAGTGAGACAGTTCAGGAAGGTACATGAGAATGGTTTTGATAAGACCCTTTTAAAATTCGATCGTTAAAACAATACAGATGGCAGTAAAGCTTTGGTCAAGGCGCAATGATCACTCTCACCCCTTGTTTCAGGTATTCAATCGGTTGCCATTGCTCCATCTATGCTTGGTTCTAATACTCAATCCATTGCTAACAAACTCATTTACCTACGACCTATAGTCTCACATTTCACCAGATATGATGGGGGCATATCTGATCAGCATCATGATAAAGTTTTAAGTAACATGCCGCATGGCAATACATATAGAGATGATTTGATTATGATGGAATTTGGATTTTATGAACTAGTGATATGAAGCGCATACCTCTTAGAAAAAATCCCCATTTATGGAAGTCGTAGTATGTGAATTGTGCCAAAGTCATACTAAAGTTTTGTGGTGTATATCCCACCTCATTGCAACACTTTGCAAAGTCTATTCGAACCTTTTTTTCTATTACCCTATTTAGACAAGAAAGTCTTTGTATTCGGAAGAAAAAGCTCAGATTTCCAGTAGCATTTATATGGAACAGCAGGCGAAAATTTTGAGTATTCTTAGCAAGCACGTTATGTAGAATTTGAATAAAAAGATAGAGCACAATATAACTGTCAAGATGTCTGCTTGGCCCATATTGCCAATACTATTACCACAATCAGCCAAATTTTACAAAATTTTGATTTATTTTATTATATTATTTTCAAAATCTAGAAAGTTTCTCTTATTTTATATTACCTAAAATGCAAGGGTTAGGAGACTTAAGAAGTTCTTCTTTAGAATTTTTAAATTTTTGCCACAATTACCTCTTAGAATATGCATTGGTACTATGCCTATAAGACTGTAGAAATCTTTATTACCCCTCTCAAGGAGTATTGGAAATATTGGATAGATCATCAAGATAAGTAACACCATTGGGTCATATCTTATCTGCCAGGTAGAACATTTTATGTCAAAGTCAGATCTCATTGATCTGATCGGTACAATATATTGTAGAGTCCCAAAAGGATGTCATATTGGTCCTTGGCTATTTGCCGTTTATATCTTTTCACTACCAACAGAAATATGCTGATGATGTCACTACACTAGTTCCTATTCATAAAAATGCAACAACGATAATCATTATTTTTCGAAACGTACTTTGTTGGAGTAAAAAGAAAACTTTCTCCTGAATAAGAAAAAAATCCATTCAAATGGCTTTTATAAATGAATGAATATGCCTTATGTACGTCTCTCAAGCTTCTTGGTGTTGTAACTCAGAAAAATCTCAAGCACATTCAAATATATTACATATCACCAGGAAATAAGCTCAACGCCTATATTTAATAAGATTTCTCATGTCAGTAACGCCCAGCTTGTGGAATATGCTTTCAAGGGTTATATTTGTTTTCCAAAAAATTCAATTGAAAACTTCATATTATTAGCAACCATGTTCTGCGACTTTTGTCACTGATAAATAGCAGTATGATGTATGAGATATAGGATTGGAGTTTGGTAGTAAATTGTTCAATAATTCAAAACACCCGATGCACCATCTGTACCCTCCAATTTCTCCTATCCCTCAATTCAAGCGAACTAGGTTGATCCAGCAGAAGAAACTCCGAACATTAAGGCGAGCTAATCAGGTCCCACAATTTTAAATTTTGGTCTATAAAAAGTAAACAAGTGAATTGTAAATGCATTCTCCTTTTGATTTTTTATATATTGTAATATACGTTTTCTCTCTTTCTCTAGTAAGAAAACTGGCAGATTTCTTCGATTTAAATATGGTTACAAATGAAAAACATATCAAATGATATTATTTCTGTAATTCCGACAGGTTATTTGACATGATAAAAGACATGCAGTTATATCAGATTGAAATTTCGTGTGGGTTTCTGATTTCGCTACAACAACATAAGAAGCAGGCTATCTACAGTCTATAAAACCAACATGATTTCTTTTGATCCTGTATACCCAATATTTTTTATTAGACCCTGTTCTGATCAATTTTCTTCAATGAACAAAAATAAATCCAACATTTTGATTTCTTCCATCAAGAACAATCTCAAATTTATATACAATCGTCTCTATCTTCATTTTTGGGGCTATACATTGATTAAGTAAATCTACGTAGATTTAAGTAAGGTGTAAATAAATTTAATCAAAATATGTTCTAAGCTTTCTTGCTGTCATATCTCATTTTATTTTATATCATTTGTAGGTTAGGATTCTATTGAGTAAAAACCAGCAAAATTTGTTTGAAGAATTGAGCCCAAAATTCACTCCGGTTTTTCAGTGCAAAATTGTTTTGAAAAAATATATGTTCATAGAATTTTAAAACTTCAATATAATTTTATAAAGTAAAGTGAAAGTTAGAAGCATTTTAAAAGTTTTACAACAGTCTAATTTGAAAAGTTACAAATTACGCTTGTCATTATATTCTAACATTAGTAATGATGGTAAAAAGAGTGATTATCTTGTATATTTAGACTGCTATTTCGGGAATATTTCGGCAATTGCCTTTGATTTCGATTGTTAATTATCGACTTTCTTTTGCTGTTAGTAATTTCCTTTTTAGATTCGCTTTGTCAACGATATTTGGAAGTCAATTTATAATGAGGACATTATCTGTTGTGCTATAGAGCAAAAATTAAAATCAATGCTTTATCAACGCGATTATTATGCAATCAGTTGTTGGAAGTCCTTTTTTATTGGAAAACCACTTACCTTAATTGAGTGTTTATTTAATTATGTAAAGTTAACGTCACGAGTTGAGATGCAAAAGTTATATTACGAAACTCTAGCAGAATAATATTCCAATTAACAACAGTTAGCGCAAATCAGAACAAATCAGTATTTCAGCTTAAGCCACCAGCTTAATTTCAAAAATATTTCGTACTACGAAAAACAGCATCTCGTCCAACCTAAACTTTATTGGAATGGTACACGCAATTTAAATAAGAGTTCTGCGGTAGCACAAAAATTTTATCCCGGACCCGTCCGGTGCCGCACAGTTAAAATTTTTTAGGACCGGTACCTTACCACTACCGTAAATCCTATTACATTTTGACCAAATTTAATTTCTCAGCAAATGAAATCGAGCCTCACTTAACAAGGTGGACTGAGTCCAAGAGCACCCTTCGAGAACACACTTGTTCCTACCGTTATTTACAAACCAGCCTGTCACATCTTCTGCAACCCTCTGACGTCAGTCAGTTCCTGTAGTTTTTCCTGATTTCTGGAAAACGACTGCCATATCTCCTGTCGATAAAAGTACAATTTGCTCATCGCAATTAGCAAGGTCCAATGCAGGGTTTTCGAGTCGAGTTCGAGTTACTCGGGCCGAGTTCGAGTTGTTACGTTTTGAGTTCGAGTTCGAGTAATTGTTTAAATGAAATTCCGAGTTCAATCGAGTTTTTTAGAGTAAAAAACATTTATATTACAATAATTCTAAGCTAAAAAATAGTTTTTGTGATTGGAAAGAAAATTGATATTTAAAAAAAATTAATTTTTACGGTATTTGCGAGTGGATTTTCGAACGAGTTCGAGTTTTGATGATTTCTTTTCCGAGTTTTTCCGATCGAGTTTTGCGGGCTTATTCGAGTTCGAGTTCTTAACATTCCGAGTACTCGAAAACCCTGGTCCAATGCTTACTATATCACTAAGTTTAACAGAGTCATTTAACAGAAACTATTTATTTAACTAATGTGTTTAACGGTTTTCTTACTTAACTTTTTGAATAAC
>CABFPE010000613.1:243843-254805 GCA_900660155.1 Hofstenia miamia | reverse complement strand
TAGGCCCTGGTCTGTAAAGTACTCAATCCTACAAATTAGTATCAGAGATATGCTAAAACGACCAATAATCCTCAAACAAATCTTGGAATTTAACTTAAAAACACAAAAAATGATAAAAAGACACAGCGCCTGGTATAAATGGGTTTGCCATTGTTTAAAAAATTATTACTAATCCATGAAGGAAATTTAGTAACCGAAATGAGAGTGCTAATTTCAAAAAAATATTCACACTAATCATATGCAAGAAAAAATGGCTCAAATTTACCATACATCAAATTCGGGGCTCTGCCTCCTTAGAAAGAGTAAACACATTATATTTTCAATGCTTACATAGAAAACGCTTCGACTATATGTAAGCTTACATTTTTTGCAGTAGCAAAATCTTACAATATATTGCACAATAAATTAATTATATCGCATAAACTAAAATATATTTATTCATTTTCCCAAATTGCAATACTTAGATTTGATATATTTTCCTTATTATGTTGTTTGATAATTAAAGCCTCACAGATCTTATTATGGGTAGTTCTCATGGCAGTTTCAAAATTTTTATCTTCAACTCGTGATGGTGGTTGAATATGGATGTCGGCTTGTATAAGGCTGAACACTCATCAGTTATATTCGTAAATTTATGTGTTAGCTAGGATTATAGAACCCCATAAAATACCAATTTTTTGCCATTACCATCAACTAAGGAAAAAAAATTCAATATTATAACTATGACCAATTACACCAAAAATATATTTATTTATTTATTTATTCAGTGTATATGCCTTATAAAATGTCAATATTATTTTTCCATCAAAGTTCTGTTTCTTTTTATTAGCAGAAATTATTCTAGTGACGATTAACTGTTAATAAATAATTGTTAAAGACGCTAATTATATGACATAAAACCATGATTTATGACTTTATATCTAATATCACGCGTGGAACTAAATCATGATGGATACTTGTCATTAACACTAAATATATATTTAGTCTTGCGAATTGAATTTAACAAATAAATTCTCGGAATAATTTCATAGTAATGCATGAAAAATATTCAAAATATTTCCATACCTAGTGTTCAGATAATGAAATATTTTCTTTTCTGGAGGAAAGCTAAGTGAATCTCGTCCAAGTGTGCCTTGCGAAAAGTCAGAGTTTGTCGCGCCATAAGCGAGGGCATACCTAAACAAAACAAAGCCAGGTCACGAAATTTATTTGAAAAGAAAAAGGAAACCATTTTATTAGAGAGTAACAATATGAAATAAGCATGGAACCGAATTCGACCCGATCGTAATATTTACTCCCCGAACCCGGACTAACCCGAAAATTTAATACCCTAACACGACTCGACCCGAAAAGTTGATTTTGATTTGAATTTGTGGATCTTTATCCAATCCAGTTCTCATCCACAGCAATAAACATAATGGAAATCATTGCATTCCTCATTGATATAGGCGACGAAACTATGAGCACTTCAAAATTCTTGACGAGCACATAGAACGAAGAAATTGCCCCGGTGTTCAAAATGTCAGCAAGAATAGCATTTTATAAAAATATCAGACGAAAAGTGCCTTATCAAAGTTAGGATTCTTGCCGCAACTACCACACGAGATGTTCATGCTATTTTTCACAGTCTTGGTTTGAGTTGTTGTTCAGATTTTCGAACAAAAGTGCAGAATCGCATGGTACTATCATTGGGTCAATGCTACATTTCAATTCACATTGCGTTTTCTGAACCTTTTCATGACATCATATTTTCTACAAATCTCTGAAGCTTCTTTTCTGCTGCTCGTTTTATTGTAAATGCCATTGATAAGCAATAAAAATACAGTGCCAATAATTTCTTTGGATTTTTCCATATAACCTAGACCATCAAGGTTTGTCAATTCGGCATCAATATGTACGTATATAAAAATTAGTCTCACTGTTTTGATTTTAGGAGGTTTGAGATTGTATAAGTGAACCCTTGCAAAACCAATAAAACATCAGGTGTCAATAGCATAACAGGCCAAAATTTGCAACAGTTGTTAACTTTCTGGGCGCTATTGTGAACAGCAATCATCCAAGACTGCAACCTCTAGACGGATTCTGCTTAAAACGATCAACAAAAGATGCAGAAGAAATCGTCTGAACAATGTACCTGCAATGTCTTCATAGACCTTCTAGTGCGCAGTAATGAGGGATACAAGGGCGTTCCCTGAATTTTATACATTATATTGTGTCGAATATCTCATTGACATTGACCTTTGGCCTCAGAATGTGCATGTTTCAGTCTTTGCATGGCTCTTTCGATATATCGAGAAAGTCATGATTGCTGGTTGGCTTCGTAAATGGTATACGGTACGATGACAGTTTATAAATGTTTTCAATAATGATTTTATTGAATTTGGAATGCGGTACTTTTTAGTTATTTCTGAATTCAAAATGTGCAGCAACGAGCCAAAATTGAAGGAAATCTTATATTGCAAACAGAGCTGCAAATGGACCAGGTCAATCCATGAGCTGAACTGGGTCTAAGATTTATGTTATGGTAACGGCTGATGTCATCATATAGTACACAGCAAACTGTGATCCAAGTTCGAATAAGCCGAAATGCTGCGTTTGAAAGCTTTAAAATTGACCGGGTATACCGAAAAAACATGACCCATTTAAAAGTCCGAGTGTAGTCTTTATCACAAAAGTATTTTTCCGCAAAAACCCGTAGTCTTAGATAGAAATTGACTAACGCCTGTAAATGTAGAATAGCATCTTATGCATTTTCTGTCAGGCAGAAAATTTTTCAAAATATAATTTCATTCTATGAAATTTGGAAACAATATCATATCTGATATCAAATTTTTAATAATTTTAAAATACACTATTGTATTATCACCTTTAAGAACAGGAGTAGCCTACTCCATTTCACCACATATTTAATACTTTTCTCAAAAGGTTGCATGGTGGAATATAAACCAAATCTCCAATAGCTTGTTTCATTTTGCGCTTTACAATTATTTTCGAAGCATTACGTTTTGCTAAAGGGAAAGTTACTTGCAATAATTAATTACATCCGCTTGAATTCAATTAACTTAGAAGATGTTGCTCTTAACACTTATTTAGTCGTGATAGTTTTATATGAATTTCTTGTAATTAAGTTTATATTGAAGCATAATTTAAAAATTTGCGTTCACAATGAATGAGGAACTACCAAAAAAATTCTCTGCACCTTTATAGGTAGGGCTGTGTGGCTCCGAAATTCTGTGGTAGTTTCTGTAAGGTTCGGTTCATGTACGTCGATTTTGTTCAAACAATAATATCAATTATACAATTAATAATATATATATATATACATATATATATATATTTATAGTTGTTGTCGTTGTCGTAAATACCAAAGTCTACTTGACCTGCCTTCATTCATAATTTGAATATATTGGTTTTGTTGTAGGTCTGAACGCGATAAAACTTTGTTGTGAATATTTTAATTTCCAAAAAGTTATGAACAAAGTTGTACTTCTGAACGATACTTTAATCACTTATTAACACAGAGCAATGAAGTATTTAACAAGATAATTTACAGGCTGACATTAATTGAAACGTAAATTTCTCGATTTTTGTCGTGGAATTGTCACCAACTACTGAACGTAAACGGTGAAGTTCTTTCAAGTTCTTATGAGAATTTTAAGAATGTCACTAAAGTTAGAGAAGATTCTGCTTGGTTCATTAAATAATTACATTGCACGATGTGATTCGGAAATTGTTTTAACGACCAAAATCAATTTTCAATTACATTGAGACATTGTATCGAAAACAGAAATTAGAAAAACATGCCAAATTTATATTTAACTCAATGGTAACTACAAGGAAGAACCTGTTTGAATGAGTGTGTAGAAGCTAAACTAAATCCATTTCAGATTTTAGACCCGCTTTTGAAGATGCTTACAAGGCGGCTGTTACACACGCACGTGTTTTGCTGATGGTGTTGCTAATTTTGCTCACGTGCGTATTTATCAGACATTCGCGTGTTGGGGGACTTCACCGCCAAGGACCACATCAAAATGTTGCTCCACATCAAAGTGAAAATCCAATTAACGCCATCAAGCGATTTCTTAAGAAGAAATTTAAAGACATGCTCTTTGCGATTTCACTAACGGGTACGAAGAGCTCAATGACGAAAGTGTGTAACAGCAGTCTAAGAATTGGCTAAGAATTAGCAAGAACTTTAAATCTTAAGTTAGTGAAATTTCCACCGGTTGGCATTGGCATTGGTGTTCTGGGGCCAAGGTAATTTTCGTGCCTGTAGCCAACCGTGCAAATTAAATTTTGACCCTTAGTCGGCCGTTGATCGCAATATTTTAGCCGGACCGGGTCGTTAGGCGAAATTTNTATATACAGTTGTTGTCTTTGTCGTAAATACCAAAATCTACTTGACCTGCCTTCATTCATAATTTGAATATATTGGTTTTGTTGTAGGTCTGAACGCGATAAAGCTTTATTGTGAATATTTTAAATTCCAAAAAGTTATGAACAAAGTTGTACTTCTGAACGCTACTTTAATCATTTATTAACACAGAGCAATGAAGTATTTAACAAGATAATTTACAGGCTGACATTAATTGAAACGTAAATTTCTCGATTTTTGTCGTGAAGTTGTCACCAACTTTTAGCGTAAACGGTGAAGTTCTTTCAAGTTCTTTTAAGAATTTTAAAAATGTCACTAAAGTTACAGAAGATGCTGCTTGGTTCATTAAATAATTACATTGCACGATGTGATTCGGAAATTGTTTTAACGACCAAAATCAATTTTCAATTACATTGAGACATTGTATCGAAAACAGAAATTAGAAAAACATGCCAAATTTATATTTAACTCAATGGTAACTACAAGGAAGAACCTGTTTGAATGAGTGTGTAGAAACCAAACTAAATCCATTTCAGATTTTAGACCCGCTTTTGAAGATGCTTACAAGGCGGCTGTTACACACTCACGTGTTTTGCTGATGGTGTTGCTAATTTTGCTCACATGCGTATTTATCAGACATCACCGCCAAGGAGTACTTTGGAATGTTGCCCCACATCAAAGTGAAAATCCAATTAACGCCATCAGGGATGCACAAAATGATTTTGCTTAAGAAGAAATATGAAGACATGCCCCTGCGATTTCAATGACAGGTGCGAAGATCTCAATGACGAAAGTCGCCACGCAAACATGAAAATGTGTAACACCAGTCTAAGAATTGGTTAAGAATTAGCAAGAACTTAAATCTTAAGTTGGTGAAATTTCCACGGGTTTTCATTGGCATTAGTGTTCTGGGGCCCAAGGTTATTTTCTTGTCTGTAGCCAATCATGCAAATTAAATTTTGACCCTTAGTCGGCCTTTGACCGCACAATGGGTCTAGAATTATTCAAAATTGTATTAATATGCATTGTTTCTTTTAAACTTTGATATCTTACAACATTATATCAATTAATATTGAATGCACCATTCACTTCGTCAATCAGTACAGCTTTCTTTATATTCGTTATTTTTGAATATAATTTAATTGGCCACAAAACAAAATCTTTGGCCGCAGCCGGGCCGTGGCCACGGCAATGGCCGCAGAAACCTAGTTTTCAATTAAAAGGCTAACAAACTTCTTTATAATCACTGAATTGCTCTTCCATAATTTGCATATATAACATAAGTTTTCACACGGGCCATGAAGGTGTGAAGGCGAAAAGAATTATGTCCACTTAATCGCGGTTTTCTAATCGCAGCTTTTTCTATGTTATAGTAAGTCTGATGGCTTCATGAATCTATGCATTCATTCACCAATGTGGGTGTAATCAATAAACCCTACGAAAAGAATGGAACACAAAACGGAATGCATGCTTGAATTAATAACTTAATGCAGAACCGTGCAAATTTTTAACAGCTTTCGTTCATATTGCATGGAGAAAATTTTTGTGTTAACATTTATTCTTAAGCTATCGTATTTTAAATGAAGAATGAAGATCAAAAGAGTGCCATAAAGTTTTCAAAAAATTTATTCAGAATGCGATAGAGCTCGATAAATTTGCCAATGCACTTCATAAATTTTATGTCCATCAATTAATGCATTTGTCGTCTGTCTCGTAAATAGTGCAATGAATTCTGTTCATAATAAATTTTAGAATTTTTCTCTTCAGTGAACTATTATAGCAATTTTAAGTTTGTATTTGAATTTTCTATACATTTTATACCTAGAGAGTGACATTTTGACACCCGATTAAACCCGACCCAATTTCGGGTTCGAGTACTGTCAACAAGGATTTGATTGTTTGATCAAAGAGGTGCTGTGTTAATCAAAATTTGATTTGAGAAACATGCAAGACATTTAGTATTGCCACACTGTGATATGTTTAGCATACGCTTATTTGAAAATGATTGATGTATTTCACTCGCATTTGAATGGAGAGAAATCCAAGATGTTAAACAACCAATAAGTTAATATCTATGTTTCGGGTCAAATCGGGTTCGTGTATTGAATATTCTTCTCGGGCTGCATGCTGAAGTCATATTCTCACCCTCTATTTATATAATTATAACCAATATAATCAGCGGTGTATTTAGGAATGATGGAAAGACATCTGCCCCGTAGTTCAGAACTGCAATGTCCACTACCTGAAAATCCATGAATTTCCTTTTAAAAGAAATGTTGTAAGAAAAATACATTAACCCTATCTTTCCTGGGGAGGGGAGCGATTTGACCCCCCTCCCATATTTTCATATATAACTCAAAAACTATATATTTTAAGTAAACTGTTATTTCATGACTTTTTTAACTTGTTCTGCAACTTATGATGAAAACTTATGCAGATAGGATCAAGGACTACAAAGCTAATATCGATTTGAGTTTCAAAAATAACAATTTTCTATATATAAACGCTATACATTGAAACCAATCCATAATTTTAAAATTAAAATTATTATTAAGTGTTTTCTATGTTTTATTTGCATTATGGGCTTTTTTCTTCATTCCTATTCAGTAATATTTCTAATATTTTGTGTCAATAATGACAAATTTAGAAAATTTGATACATAACCTAATTAATATAGGCATCGCTTACATATTAATTATTGTAACGCAAAATGGTTTTGCCCGGGTTTGTCTCACACCCTAAATTTGGAGTAGATTGGATGTACTGTTTCCGCGATCTTAGGGGGTCAAATCGCCCCCTCCGGAATACCTGCTACAAAATAGGCCAGTTAAGTAGGGTTAAGCGATAAATTGCATCCATACTAAACACGGTTTTATAACTCTGGCCCATTTGGGATAATAGCTAGAACATAATTTCAAGATATTTCTGTCTGAAAGTGTGAATTCTGCATGAAACTGATATTTTAAAATGGAAACTTTATTCGAACAAGAAATTTATAGCTTTGAGTAAAATATATGTGTGTGACATTATTTAAGTAAACATTTGCCTAAATAACAACAATAGAATTTTTTGAAGCAATATTTTTCTAGTAGATATTCCATAAATTTGAACAGATTCTTTAAAAAAATATAGCAATAGAGGTACAAAGGACAAAATCATGTGCGTTATTTAAAAAATGGTTTTTTCTAAATTCATTTGAGTAGCTATAAATTTAATTGCAGCAAAAATAATTCATTCCATGTGCACTCATACTAAAATTAATTATTTCATTAGTTTTAAGGGATTACTATTACTATTGGCAACTTTTGTGCTAAGTTGGGTTGGGCCAGGTTTCTTTTCACAACTGTATCAATCATATATTTAAACTATTTTTTATTGGGGGTATGTCGAAGTCTTCTCTATTCTAATAACCGCCTTGATTTTACAGTCGAGGTTTCTTTATAATTTAGTCAGAATAATTATATATCACTTGCAATAAAATTCTTTGCAAAATCGCTACAAGAACACTTAAAATACAATTTAATGTCATAAATAAATTGTGTTATTGAGAGACAAGTTCTTAAAGTATGCCTCTTTAACTAAAGCAAAATATATTTAAAATGGAGGAATTCTCGCAGCGTACACAAAAGAAGTAAAAAGAGGATTAAGAAGTTAAGATATTCNTTTTATAACTCTGGCCCATTTGGGATAATAGCTAGAACATAATTTCAAGATACTTCTGTCTGAAAGTGTGAATTCTGCATGAAACTGATATTTTAAATTGGAAACTTTATTCGAACAAGAAATTTATAGCTTCGAGTGAAATATATGTGTGTGACATTATTTAAGTAAACATTTGTCTAAATAACAACAATAGAATTTTTTTGAAGCAATATTTTTCTAGTAGATATCCATAAATTTGAACAGATTCTTTAAAAAAATATAGCAATAGAGGTACAAAGGACAAAGTCATGTGCGTTATTTAAAAAATGGTTTTTCTAAATTCATTTGAGTAGCTATAAATTTAATTGCAGCAAAAATAATTCATTCCATGTGCACTCATACAAAAATCAATTATTTCATTTGTTNTTAAACCCGACCCAATTTCGGGTTCGAGTACTGTCAACAAGGATTTGATTGTTTGATCAAAGAGGTGCTGTGTTAATCAAAATTTGATTTGAGAAACATGCAAGACATTTAGTACTGCCACATTGTGATATGTTTAGCATTAGCTTATTTGAAAATGATTGATGTATTTCACCCGCATTCGAATGGAGAGAAATCCAAGATGTTAAACAACCAATAAGTTAATATCTATGTTTCGGGTCGAATCGGGCTCGTGTATTGAATATTTTTCTCGGGCTGCATGCTGAAGTCATATTGTCACCCTCTATTTATATAATTATAACCAACATAATCAGAGGTGTATGTAGGAGTGATGGAAAGGCAGAACCTCCTTGAGCTAATGCAGGCATCTGCCCCGTAGTTCAGTATTGCAATGTCCACTACCTGAAAATTCATGCATGTCCCAATAAAAGAAATGTTGTAAGAAAAATACATTAACCCTATCTTTCCAAGGGGGGGCGTTTTAACCCCCTCCCATATTTCCATATATAACTCAAAGACTATTTATTTTAAGTAAACTATCCTTTCATGACTTTTTTTAACTTGTTCTACAACTTATGATGAAAACTTATGCAGATAGGGTCAAGGACTACAAACCTAATATCANCTCATACAAAAATCAATTATTTCATTTGTTATACCGGATTACTATTACTATTGGCAGATGAAGTTCGACAACTTTTGTGCTAAGTTGGGTCGGGCCAGGTTTCTTTTCACAACTGTATCAATCATCTGATCAAAGAAAGGTGTCAGTTTTCTTGAAATGCATAGTTTTGTGATTTTAATTGTAATATATTTAAACTATTTTTTATTGCGGGTATGTCGAAGTCTTCTCTATTCTAATAACCGCCTTGATTTTACAGTCGAGCTTTCTTTATAATTTAGTCAGAATAATTATATATCACTTGCAATAAAATTCTTTGCAAAATCGCTACAAGAACACTTAAAATACAATTTAATGTCATGAATAAATTGTGTTATTGAGAGACAAGTTCTTAAAGTATGCCTCTTTAACTAAAGCAAAATATATTTAAAATGGAGGAATTCTCGCAGCGTACACAAAAGAAGTAAAAAGAGGATTAAGAAGTTAAGATATTCTTAACTGCATATTCTATGCACCTGCAAAACGTCAACAAGCTGGATTGTCCAACTAAGGTTTTGACAAACCTTTAAATATAAGTTATATTCTACAAATATTACTTTAATAGTGAAGCTACTTTCCAGTGATTTCAAAAAAATTAAAGTATTGAAACTATTGTACTAATTAAATATCTTCAGAAGCTTAAACCAGAATATAAATCTAAAATCTTAAAATAGAGTAAAATGATATAAAATCCATTTTTAGGTTTTAAGCAGGTACTACATTTCTATATTCATAATACGTTTAAAAAATCATACATTTACATATTTACGCATAACTATTAAATTTCAAATTTGGGTTCTGCATTAAATAATATAGACATAGGGTGTTTTATAAAGAACCGTTTTGCATATTTTGCAAGATTCTTAACATAGCTTTTAAAAAATACGCAAAATAATTCACAAGAGTCGCTAAGTTTAAGAAGGGGTTGTCGATATAAAGTGTGTGCCAATCCAATTATATGTATATATATATATATATATATATATATCAGTTGCGCTAAACTCCATTTGTAAGAGGTAAAATAAATTCCCAATACCCAAGAAAATTCTAGCATTGAATTTAAATATGACTCCCAAAAGAACTATAAGACGAAACAAATTTATAACGATTGAAACTATATTGAAGAAATATTTTTTAAATGTAGAATATTTGTGTTTTGTACACCTGAATCCTAGCATAGAACATAACCGTGTACTGCTAGGCTTAAGTTTTCATATTCAAACACATGTCCAATTATTTTGAATAGTTTAGACCAACTTGATCAGGATTAAAAAATTTCTAAAAAAAATTTAACCTAATATCAAAAAAGTAAATTAGAAATCATTCACTGATAGGTAAATTTTAGTAAATCAAAATATTTCAATGCATTATCGGAAGGCCTTCACTAAAAAGTGAAAAAGGAAAATTCAAAGTGAAAAAGGAAATTTTCCATCCATTTCAAGATACCAATTTACTTAGCTATAAGAATTTAAATATTTAACGCCGATGAAGTAAAAATTAAAGAGACTTGAAGAACTAAAAACGCTGTAAAAGGAAAGAATGCAAAAGCGGAAAAGTATAAGTGACATAGCAATTATGTTTCATTTAATGACTACGTTCTGAAAACAACATCAATTTTAACAGTTTGTGTTCATGTTAAAATATACTATTGTCGGTGTCAAAATTTATGGGGTGATACAACTTTTCAGAAACTTATCAAGATTGCGATAGAACTAAATTAATTTAGAGATACATTTTATAAATATTAAGCCTATCAAATTGCGCAATGAATAGTGATATTAATAATTCTTAGAATTTATATTTGTCTTCAATAAACTACAGCCCGAAGCCGATGATAAAT